>ML242606.1:1773-84686 GCA_005239495.1 Nicotiana undulata | reverse complement strand
ATTGAACAATTCAAGTATGAGAAGGAATTTTAACCACCTTCAGTTAGCTCAACAGCTCATTATCTCATTTGCTCTTTGTTTTTTATCAATTATACCAGGAGTAACAAAATTACTCCATTGATGAAGTTCATAATTCTTATCTTAATATTATGTACATTAAATTCGCAGCTATCATAGCTCAATTTCATCAAATATCAGTAATAACTCGTACAAAACATCAGATAATATCAAACAAACAGTTAGAACATGCTCATGGGTCCTACGGCTACCCGATATACAGTATAGATGCAACGTACGGACTCTCGTCACGTGGTACGTACGTAGCCCCCTCAACGAGCACAATTAGCAATCAAGAGCCTAGGGGACATTTCCCCCTTACAAAGTTTGGAAAGGAGACTCACCTGGACAAGTGCTCCTCCGGCCAACGGACCAATCAACAAGACGCACGAATCCTCCGAATTACCCTCGATGGCTTGCAACTAGCCAAAAACACATCATTATATCAATTTAGGAAGATTCGAGGAGGATTTATTAAGGATTTCCCTTAAAAACACATTCTTGACATACTTGGCAAATTCAATTCCGAGCCTCGGCGTCCGGAAAAATATATTTCTTGAAGAAACGCGCTATATGTCGCCTAAGGATCAACATTAACTCAATTAATCATCCCCTAATGGCCCAAAAATCCGAATTCACATTTTCATCAAATCCCTCTTTCTTCCCCCAACAATTTCTTATGAATTTCTATGAATTTGGAAGATGAAATTCCCAAAGAACGGAAGAAATTGACATGCGGAGGGTTAAGGATTACTTACCTGAGGTAATTGGGCTGAAACAGTCGTTCTGGAGCTCTTGGGGTCGTTAACAATGGAGGAAAAATTGATTTTTGGATGAAAATTCACGAAAGGGCTATTTATAGGTCTGCCCAGCAGTTTTCGCACCTGCGACCTTTGGATCGCAAGTGCGGACTCGCACCTGCGGAAAAAGGGTCACTCCTGCGGAAAAAGGGTCACTCCTGCGGAAAAAGGCCTGGGCACTGGGGGGAAAATTCTCGCACCTGCGGACTTTGGATCGCATGTGCGGACTCGCACCTGCCGGGAAATCGGTCGCACCTGCGATGGCCTGGGCCCAGGGGATTTCTCGCGCCTGCGGAGTCTGGTTCGCTCCTGCAGAGCCGCTCCTGTGGAGAAAAGGCCGCTCCTGCGGAAGGAGTCGCGCCTGCGTTTGAGTTCCCGCTGGTGCGAGACTCAGGCCTGCGGCTCATGGACCGCAGGTGTGGTCACACCAGCAAATTCCCACCAGCAGTTCAATTGCTGGTTTTTGACCCCGTTCGGGGTCCGGGTGACCCCTGGGCCCACCCGAGCCCTCGACAAGTTATACCAACGAATACCAAATCACATGACGGACTCGCTCGAGCTCCCAGAACACTAAAAACATCATTCAAACCAAGAATCACTCTCCAAAACCCCTTAGATCAAACTTAGGATTTCAAGAAAAAATCAAATGGCTCATCAATACGCCGAACGGGTCTATACTGCTCGGAATGACCCCAAATTTTGCGGACAAGTCATAAATGACTATACGGAACTATTGCCAGTTCCGGAATTCCATTCGGACCATGATATCACGAGGTCCAATTCCAGGCTAAATTCCAAATCTTATGAAATCCTGAATTCCAATTCAGGTGCCGAAATACTCCCGGGTCATCAGAAACCTGAGGCGAACACACTCCCAAGTTCGAAATCATCATCCGAAGCTTCTGGAGGTAACATAACTCGATTATGAGGTCGTTTGCTCAAAATGCTTCCCGGAACCAAAATTAGCCAAATAGGCTAGCCTTTTAGGAACCAAGGGTTCCTGAATTGGCCAAATCACTTACGAATCTCGAACTACCTGCCCACACAAGTCATAAGGCACGAGTAGCCACTATGGAAAGAGTCATTCACGGGAACGGAGTCCCAACACACAAAACGACCGGCTGGGTCGTTACAAGCACCATTATGTTTTGGGTAATTTCAAGGAATTACAAAAGATGAGAAGATGAAGAAAATACATGGATGTTCTAGAGTTTATGTGTCACCCCTTGTCACAATCCATATGAAGATGGATAATCGCGTATCCGTCAAATATGTAATTCATAAGGTTAGATATTGTCACAAGTTCATAAATAGTTCTATATGTAACAATCATGTGGGTAGAGTGCCGAGTTGCCAAACTGATATAGTGAACATGATAAGCTAAGTAGTATCCTAAGACCCAAAATGGATAAAAGGAATGTTAGATATAGACGATTAAGGGCAGCAACAATCCTATGTGGAAGAATGGCGTCCTGAGATTGAGGTTGCGAGAAATATGGTATATTATAAATGTGTGATTTATAAGAAAAGTACATCTACTCTGAGAAGAAAAGAGAGGTGATGTCTCAATCCCCCTAAACCTTTTGTTAGAAAGAAAAATCAAGAAAAAAGTGCCTAAATATGAGTCATGTTTCCGATGTAACATTATGATTTTTATTAGAAGACCTATAATATAGGGTGAATTTCCCGACCTATTTGTGTCTTTTCATGATGAGTGGATTAGAAGAGAAGTGGAATAATGAGTACGGTCATGTTGCAAACCAAAATAGTAAGAGTGGCTAATTCTAGCATCGAGACCAAAATAGTAAGAGTGGCTAATTCTAGCATCAAGGTTGAATCACAAACGAGGGAGGTTATTGTGAAATTATATTTGTATGGTAGCTTCATACGATTTAAAAAGGGAACTTATATTGGTTTGAATATTGTATAATTTCTCTTAAAGGTCACAAAATATCCATATATATAAAGTGATGCTCTATTTTATCCTCAAGAAATTATGGACTAAATAAAGCTTAGAAAAGGCTACATGGGAAGTCGAAGAGGACTTGAAAAAAAAAAGCACCTTCATTTATTTTGTAACTGTTTCAAGTTTCGAAAAGGTTTCCTACCCATATTTTGGGTTGTAGTTGGATAGTCGTATGGTCTATAAATGATTGATATTTGACATGTTGAAAATATTGTGATTGCTCTGCTTCCAAAGAAGGCATTATAGAAATTCTAAGAAATTTAAAGTGTTGGCAAATATTTACACTTTATGTAAACAAGGAAAAAGAGACACTGAGCTAACGGTAGGAGTTTTAACTTTAAGTGACTCATTCGATAATCGAGGACGAATGTCATATAAGGGGGGAAGATTGTGAAGCCCCGGGAAAATTTTGCTAAGTTTTATGTTCTCACTCAAGTTCTAAGTTGGAAACAAAGATGTGTGAAAAGTTATGAAGGCATAAAATACATAAATCTTATGTTTAGAAGGTTGAATGGATGGCCATAATAGGAGTGGAGTAAATTGGACTCCATTGGAGTTGTTTAAGGGATAAAATGACCTTAGCCGCAAATGACCTAAGTTTTAATGAGCATATATATCCATATATAATGAATTGAGATTTGAATTATGTATCAAAAGAAAGCCCTTGAAGTCTAGTTTTTAACACTTCAAATAGTTCATCGTTTCCATATTTCTACATAAAGTTATAAGCGTTTTACTAAAGACTATCATGTTAGAAAAATGGGCCCGCATTTTGGGCGCCCAGGGGGCGCCAGGCGCGAATCAAAACGCCAAAGTCAGAACTAAAATTTTTGGGGCGCTTTAGTTGGTGCTGGGCGCGGAACGTGATGCCGAAGGCGAGGAATACCAGGGACGGGGAGAGAGAAAATAGCCTCATTCTTTAAAGATTAAACCTCCCCTCTCATCCTCAAGTTATCCAAGGGTTTTCATACTACCTAAGGTGAGTTTTCAATGCTATTAGCGTTAGAATACTACTTTCAAACATCAATTCTAATAATATTTCATCTCAAATCACTAGATTCTCAACAAGAACTCAAGAACAAGGTCTCTCCACTAACTTAGGTTTTCTTGATTCAAGGTAAGTTTCTTAATCGCTTTCAAACACAGCTGTTAGAGAGGTTTATCGTTGATATTTTCTCCTAGAAACTAATACAAAAACATAGATTAACGATGAATCCTAGAAGGATAGAAGAATCAAATCTAGGGTTTCTTTATTTTTGAAATCTTGGAACTGATGGTATTGATTTTTAAATTATCTATGTATAGATTTGTTTGTGAGTTGAACCCATTGGATTGGAGCAAACGAAGGTATTCAAAAGAAAGGAATTAAGGTGAGTAGAGACACTTCTCTCAAAGAACATGCCATAAGTTATTGTTAGACTGTATAGGGTGTTAAATGTGGGCTCTGAATGGAATGAGTGGACTGGAATTATCCGCTAGAATTGTAGAAAATATATTAAATGATTATATGGTTAATAACTTAAGAATACTCTGTTGTTCTATAAATCATGTCTCATGCATTCATGACTAGCATATGTTTCTTTAATGTATAGACTGTATTGAAAAGTTCTTTTACATGATTTTATGGAACTGTTTTGATGAGAACTATGAAGATATATCATTGTTTTAAATTTTGTGATTAAAACATTACCAAAAATAACATTTTTGGAGTTTCTTAGATCTCTGAGAATGGTTCATAGCCTATAGTAGTTTATGTTACCCCGAAACTACTCATGCCAGAGTAGGAGATTAGTGTACTGTTGGTTCGGGCACTATGATAGAAGTGCCCTTGTAAGGCACAAGAACGCGAGCATGCTAGAATGTTGAACTGTGAGGCACCACATGAATGGGGTCCAGACAATTGGGATGGGATCGTCCACCATACCGATCATATGGTGACACTTTCAAAATCAGTATCAGAATCAGAAAGAATGTCAGAATCAATGAAACTCCCAGAAAAGAAAAGAAAAGAAAATGCTTTAGAAAATTTATGAGGATTGTTCCGAGAAAGTTTATATATTTTTCTATTTATATTTTATATTTTTTTTCAGCAAAGAAGAGAAAAGAAAAGAGAGACTTTTCATGGATGACATCAAGAAGAATTTTACAAAAGATATAAGAGTTGTCTGTTTCAACTCTTTATCATAAAATTTTAGAATTTTCTTTACCATGCATACATACTTCTTTCAGAGTCTCGTTCCAGCTTTAGTGGAAGGATTTCTTTACTTACTGAGTACAGTCATGGTGTACTGATGTTCTCTTTATGGGAACCTATATTGACACATGTATGCATGTCAAACTGATGATTTGTGGGGTTGTGAGATCCCCTATGCATCCTCATCATTGAAAGATCAGGTCCCTTCCGGTACATAGTCTCGAGTACGTTTTTCCCTCATGATTGATACCTGGGTGCGTTTGAATACGGGCCCCTAAGGAATATTGACCCCTCTAACAATCATGTGGATCACGTGTTGTGGCTCTTCTTGGTCATTCTATCTATGTGAATCTCTATTTTTGAAGTGGTTCTTAGCCCGATCACTCAAGAATTCCCGAAGATGCCCTTCGTTGAACAAACGAACTACCTCCTCCCTCAGCTGTCTGTAGTATTCTATTTTATGACCATGAGTGCCATGATATTTTCACATTTGATTAGGATTTCTCTGGGCCAGATCAGTATGTAGGTGTCGGGGCCATCTAGTGTCTTTGATCTGCCTAATGGCCGATACAATAATTCATGCATCAATGTGGAAGTTGTATTCAGATAGTCGTGGTGCTTCTTTAGGCTCGATATTTCTTTCAAAACCACTCGTATTCCTAAGCCCTCGAGAGCTCTATCCTCGATCATTTCTTCGATCACTTCGAACGGGGTTGAGTCCAGGACTGCTGTTTCTCCGATCCCCATCGTATGGTTGATAGCGATCTCTGTTCGATCGTGGTTCTCTATCGATATCCCTTTGAATTATGCCAATGGGCCTATTTGGATAAACGGACCCGAAAAGGGCTATCAACTGATCATCCTCGACCCTGATTTTTGACTGGTACCGATTGTGCACATCGGCCCAGGTTACAACTGGGTATTCGATCAAATTGTACTTTAACTATCGTGAGGCCACCGAACTTCATTTGTTGAGCCCTTGAGTAAATGACTGAATGGCCCAATCATCTACGACCGGGGGTAGGTCCATACGTTCCATTTAAAATCGAGATACGAATTCTATGAGCATCTTGTTGTCTTTCTGCTTCACTTTGAAGAGGTCTGACGTCCTAGTATCGACCTTTATGGCTCCGGCGTGTGCTTTGATGAAGGAATCTGCGAGCATGGCAAAGGAATCAATGGAGTTGGGCGGCAAATTATGGTACCATATCATTTCCCCCTTTGATAAGGTTTCCATGAATTTCTTCAACAGAACAGACTCAATCTCATCATCCTCTAAACCATTCCCTTTATTGCGCATGTGTAAGAATTGACATGCTCATTGGGGTCAGTAGTTCCATTATACTTGGGAATTTCTGGCATGCAAATTTTTTTGGGATGGGCTTAGGAGCCGCGCTTCAGGGGAAAGGCTTTTGCACGAACTTTCTTCTAATCCAAACCCTTCAGAATCGGTGATGCCCCCGAAATTTGATCAACTTGGGAGTTATACGTTTCTACTTTTTTGTCATTTGCTTTAATCTTCTTCTCCTCTGATTCAATTCGCTTTGTGAGCTCCTCGAGCATTTTCATGATAGCGGGGTCAGTCCCCGATTCATTCACGTTTGACCTCTCAAGTACTGGTTCAATTCTGTGAACAACTCCTAGTGAGGGCTCGGGTTCGGCCATACTAGGTGTGTGGTTCTGATTTTGGAGTTGCGCTATGGCAGCTTGTAGCATTTTGAATATTAATCGAAGGTTGACTTCGCCATCTTCGCCTGCCTGTGTATTCTGACCAGCTGATTGAACGTCGCTGCGAACGCTATTTTCGGGGTCGACGCCCAAATTTGCATTAAGGGCAACATGGAAATTGACGTCGATGCCGTCTGCAACCGGTACTCCCTTGAGGTCAGCCTGAGGCACTTCGTTACCTGGGGTGGCTATGTTGTCATTTTCTCCATGAAAACCAAGGCCATTATTGGAGCGTGTGGGTACTGCTTGAGAGTTCGACATGCTGATCCTAAAATAAAAACACTTACAATAACAAACATAAAGCAGTGTGCGTTATAAGAATTAGTACCAGGCAATCACTATTATCCTTAGCCCCACGGTGGGGGCCAAGCTGTTTACTCTTAAATTTGATAACAACTAAATTTATAAGTGATTTTAAAGATCTGTTTTTTCACTTGACACAAATTGATGAATATGATAATTAATGTTAGAAATTGAGTGTGAAATAAAGCAAACCGATATGAAATGGAGTTTGGCCCTCGAGCTGGATCGCCCTCGAACCAAATGAATGTATAATTGAAAAGGATGAACTGAACAACAAAATAAGAGAGCTTAAGAGAGAAAATGTATTATATCGCTTTGTTATGCGTGAATGTTATGATTAAAAATGATTAGAACCTCCTTTATATAGTAGAGGAATTCTACTTATGGTACAATTCTAAATACAGAAAGAAATCTCATGATTGACTAAATAATCGTTCTTGATTTGATACGTGTCGAGATTTCCGCCAAGATCCTTGCCCGATCACGGATATATCAGCTTTTCGTTATTCGACTTAGCAAGCTTTCTTCGGTCTTGCTCGATGCCTATACCGTTCGATCTCGTCCACGACTGGTCTCAATATCGGTCTCAACTGGTCCTCGAATCACAAGCTTGGTAATACATCTTCATGTCGCGATATGACGTAATACGAGACCGTTCCTCGACCTACCATCTTGGTCTTGATTAATCATACGAAATCGGGCGAGCCCGATTTTCACGTATACAGTTTTTGAATTAAGGAATAGGGCATGGAGTAGGGAACAATGTGGTACGACACTGAAAAATTGTGAATCAAGGACCTGTGATAATTGGAAACGCAAAAGATTGTATGTCTCTTAGAGTTATAATGAATTTTACTTCTTAATAAATAAAACTAATTACAGCATATTTGTGACTGAATATCCATAATAATAAAACTAATTACCCTTCAATAGGTAAAATTTCACTGAGAATAAAGTATTTATAAGTTACAAAGTCAAACTTGAACTTAGATCCATAGCAGAAATACCAAATGATGATATATGTGAAATAAGACTACTTCTTCTCAATTATTTACAAACAAACCAAATTAATGCATATGATTCTTTAAAAGCGATTTCCTTGAAAATATTACTCCACCTGTTTAAACCGTATGTGGCGATGTTTGACTCGCTATAAAATTTAAGAAAAAACGAAAAATATTTGAAATTTATATTCTAAAATAAATTATAAATATTTCTATAGTTGTAAATCATATCATTAATGGTTAAATAAAAAATTTAAAGTAAAAGTTATTTCTAAACAAGGAAGTATGATATTTTTTCGGGACGAACTAAAATGCATGTAAATTGAGACATAGGATACAATATTACACAAAAGAAAAAGGATAACATACTTTTATTACTTTCTAAGACATAGGGTAAAGAGCCAACGTCTTAGGTAAACACTACGAATCAGTAATTTTAACAATTGCTATGAGAGTAAAAATGAGTGCATCGCCGGAAATTAACATAAAGACTATATCCTCGTTTGGCCATGGATTTTGCCAAGTCGTTTTCAATTTCTTTTAGCAAAATCTGTTTGTTTATTGATTTTATTCAAATTTGGGCATATTTAGAAAATAAAATTTTCAAATTTCAAATTTCAAAACTAGCTCTACACATGTTTTTGGTCCAAAATATTACCTTTGGATTGTTTTAACAATTTAAAAAATCACCCCAAACTTTTGTATTTTATAAAAAAGTGCACCACCTATTATGACTCAACTAATCCACTAGCTACTATCATTTTTTTGGACGGATGGATGTAATGTTATTGCATTTGACGAATTGTAGTAGCTAGTGATTGTGTTATATATTAGCAGTTGATATTAAAATATCAGGTATGATTTTAGGATAGTGTATTATGTAATTCATTATAAAATGATGATTTTGTGCTAAAATTATCTATGACGAGGACTATGGTTTGTGATAATGATGATGAATGACATTGAAGAAGGTTCTGCATATACAGGATTAGCAAGTTTGTTTGTTTCGTATTGTTGAGTATTTTTGATAGTTTTACAACTTATCGATATAAGTTATCTTTCATGTTGTTTTTTATTAAAAAAACTGCATTATGTTTTGAAAATGATGTCCAAAAAGATTTTCATCTTCAAACCAGACTTTACCCAATCAGATTTTAAAAATAAATTTGATAATCTATGGCCAAACGCTAACTATAAATTATGGAGCATAGTCAAACAAGACCCCCTTGTTTCCACGTGATAGGTCGTGATTTTTGCACCTTTTGAGTCAGATTTTCATGTTAAATCTTCTATAAGTATCCATGAGCACTTTATTAATTACTTTATAAGACAGGTAAAGATCCAAGGTCTTAGGCAAACTCTAGGAAACATTCATTTTAACTTCTTTTTTTAATAGAAACTTAAACATTCTTATTTTACCATGAATGACAGGACTAATTGGGATCCTTACCACCACTTATATATATATGTTTATTTCAAAAAATAGAATTTGTGGACCTCTCACCACTATTCATTTAAATGATATCTTGGTAATTTGCATATGTTAGACTCTTACATGTCAAAAGTTTTAGTCAAACACCATATACATAAAATGAGACTGATGAAGTTTTACTTAGTTATTGTCAAATTATATAATAATCAGTTAATCACCCTCAAAACCAATAACGAGCTTTAGCTGCTCCTCTTTTTTGTTTCTTTCGCTTTTCATTTTCATGAGTCTAGGCCTGCTAATGAATCCTACCCGATACGTCTGTTTTAATTTTCTGCTACATATGTGGAAGTCTACAACAAATAAAAGCTAAATTTATGGGATTGGTCCGCTAACAATTGCAAGTGCCTTGTCACGAAGGATTTAACCTATTCAATTGTACTAACAGTGTAATTGAATTTTTTTATACTACTAACTGTGTATTTTAAATCGTTGTAATAACATTTTTTGTTTTGATTTATTAACTTTAATTTTTCCTTCATGAATGACCATTTATAGTTATCTTTAGATGATTTAATAGTATAACAATTCAAAATTAGTCATTTATAGTTATCTTTTAGATTTCTTTTAATGAGTTAGTGTAAAGTAATTAAACTCTATGATATCATAAAAGCCACTGGGAGAGATAACAAACAAACTATGATAATTAATAGACCCCTGCCTGAAAGTCTCAATTTTCAAGGCTATAGCAACATGCTATTATCTCGAAGCCCTAATACGGAAAAGAAAAATGGAAACAGAAATTATCTGGAAAGTTGAACAGAAATCTACACTCCCAGTGGTAAACTCCACCATCCAGAACATAAACATACAAGCACTAACACTAACATTGCCATGAATCTAAGAAGGATTTCACTTGTACCACTGACAATGTAGAAAAACTTTAAGTTGATACTGTATTTTATCCGGTTATAACAATTACTAACAGATAGTTGTTGGTTGTAGGCTTGTAGTTAATCTTAATTTGATGATTCAAAAACATATGTACACAGGCAATGCACAAAATATAAACTCATCAAACAGTTATTAGTATACAGAATCAAGAAGAAAACTATATAAGAGCATGAGAAAAGCCCTACCAGAATGATAATTTCCGTTCCTGGCGGCAGTTGTTGGTGGCGTTAAGTTGTCATTGCAAAGATTACTCAGCTGCGACTTGATGTTATTCAAAAAGGCCGTGGCTTCATCAAATGGCTTTGACAGCTCCTCTTTGTATTTGAGTAGTATCCCACAATATGATTCCTTACACGAAAAAAAAAAAAAAAAACTTAACAAACCCTCATGTTTAAATGTACACACTTACATATACGTACGTCGTACAGGTGATTTGTGAATCTAAGCGACAAATGTTTGTGTGCGTGTGTGTGAGAATTAATACGTGTATGGTTTCTTCCAACTTTAATTTTAATTTTTTTTTTCATATGAGATTTTCACCATAAATTCATCAATTTCTGGATGAGTTCCAATTTCTGTGGGAGAGCTGGTGATTATGCAACTCTCTATGCTGATTTCATCGAGCATTGAAGCCATTTCCGGTGGTGCTCCAACCTTAATAACGAAAACCGACATAGTTATGGAGACAAACATGGAAGAAGAATAGATAGGCCAGTTACTGTGCATGAACATAGTGAAACAGTGAAAGACACAACTACAAAAAAGATTACCTTTCGGCAGTCGATATAGGCAGACACTAAGTATTGATAAAGAGGATGATTAGCAATCTGAGCTTTAATAAGATCTGACATATTATTCCCCATGGTTTTTTCAGCTTCTTCTAATTCATGAACTACAATATTAATACTATTACTGTTATTGTCGTAAAGTGGACCTGGACCATCTTGCTCATGTCTATTTACTATATCTTCCAACAACATTGTTACTTGAATGAAGCTTGTATAATTAATTCATCCATCAACAGTAACAAGATGAGGTTTCAATTACTGTGCATAAGGAAAGAGCTACAGGAGAGAGAAGGGAGAAAAAAGTAGGGAAATGAATGACTGAAGGGAGAAGAAAAAATCATGATCAGTTTGGTGCACGTTTTCGCATGCTGTCAAACAGTAACTATTGGTACGTACGCAATGCTGCAGTTCTTTAGGGAAACCATATTTCTTATACTACGCACTGAGGCACAAACAAACCTCATCAATTTTTTTGCTGCCAAACAGTAACTCTTGTACTTCATGCTACAATTTTTCGAGTGAAGTATATTTCTACTTGAGGTACCATTTCATGATGAGTTTCTTTCCAGGGCTACGTCCTCACCGCGCTCTCATGACTCACCCGACCAAATTTTGTTGAATTTTAGGATCCGACCCAGACCATACTGAACATTTGAACTTAGGTTTCACACAAAATACTTATTCGCAATCGAGCATACCAAGAGAGATGCAAGATATGTGCATATTAGGTAAGCATAAAACAATGTGCAACGAGACCGGCCATTTGAAGGTTTGAAAGCTAAGAGGATGATCTTGATCTTCGATTCTCGCTTTTGATTTTATTTATGATGTTTCGAGCTATTGGATAAGTTTGGATAATATATTTGGACTTGTTGGTATGATTGGATGGGGTCCCGAGGGGCTCAGATGAGTTTCAGATTGGTTTCAGACCATTTCAAATGATGTTACATTGTTGGTTGTCTGGTGTGTCTGGTGTCCTCCGCGATCATGAAGGACTAATCGCGTTTGTGTAGTGATTTTTGGCAGGCAGGATTTTTTTGTGCTCCACGTTCGCATCAGTAGCTGGCGTTTGCAAAGGGGATATGGACTGGGGGAACTTGGTTCGACGCGTTCGCGGAGGAGGAGGTCAGTTGTGCATCCCCAATGCAATAGTCTAGCCGCATTCACCAGGAAAGACTGGAGGGTCGGTGTGTTTTGTGCTTCACATTCGCGAAGTGCTGGCTGCGAATACGATGAAGGAATTCAGCCAGAGGTATAATTTTCCAGAAATTCGGGAATTTGCTCATTTTTCACTATTTTGAGTTTCAGAGATAGGGAAGATGTGATTTTGGAGAGGTTTTTCACTACTACTTTGGGGGTAAGTAATTTATACTTGAATTTTATTATACATCTTTGTTTCCCCATGGATCTACACACTTTAATCATGAATTATTTTTTTAAAAAAAATTGGGATTTATTACCACACTTTAAAAGAGTGTATTTTGGAGATTTGAGTACCGATTTGACCTCGCTTTTGGAATCTAATCATATATTTGTACCTGACAGGTTATGGGTCATCAGATATTGGTATTGATTCTAGAATTTTGGCACGCGAAGCCGGGTTAACTTCTGTTGACTTTTGGGAATTTCTTCAAAGATCGAAGATTTATGAATTCGGATAGTTTTCTATGGCATTGGTGGACTTCCTTAGTCTATGTTAGGCTAGATTTGAGCTGGTTAGAGGTGATTGCTCAAGAAATACGATTTTGGAGCTTAAGACCAACCTAGTTGAGGTAAGTATTTTGCCTAATATTGTTGAGGGAATAACCCTTATGAAATAATCTTGTTTTTCTAATTAAAATATGTAGAAGTGACATATATGTGAGGTGACGCGCTTATATACGAGTGCTATGTATGATTCATGACCGAAGTAGTCTTTAGGATATACTATGCCTTGATTTGGATATTGTGCTTCTTGTTATCATGCGTTATATATTTGTATGACTATGTGAACTCTGTGAATCATGCTAAAGATCATATGAAGGTATTGATTCCCTGTGTGAGCATGATATTTTTTATTGTATGGCGTATCCTCCTAATTTGAGTCGTTGTTGCACTTTACACATGCATATGCCGTAGCATGTTGTTTTCCCAAGTCCATGAGTATGTGATTGGATATCTGCTAAAAATATACATATGCTCTTATATATGTTTTTTATGTGATGGACTGGATTGTTAGCACGTGAAAGGTCCGTGCAGACTGAGATATTATGGCACGTGAGTTGTTCGTGCGATTAGTTTAATCTTTGGCATGTGAGTTGTCCATACGATTATGGAATATGAGTTATTCGTGTAGCGTGTAGATAAGGATCCACCCCCTAGGGTCAGTCTCTCATGTTTCTCTCTTATTGGTGTACATGTAGGTTGTGAGAAACCGACGGGTTTCCGGTTGATGTAAATCTTTGTAAAATTGATCATTGATTGGACTTTGCATCTCTTCTCTATTTGCAAACTCCTTGCATGTATACATGATTTTCATTACATATCTTCTTTATATGCTAGCTCCAGGATGTATACATGTCTTTTTGCATATCATTTCTATTTGTTGCTTACTTGATGTGAGGAATCACGATACATATCTTATCTATATTTGCGTCCATGTAATTTGACTTGTTTAAATGTGCATATCTTCTCTACTTGAATATGTTGATGCATTACCTAATATTCCATGCATATTTTATCTATATGCAAGCTTCGATGATGTAAATGATGTTAGATGCATATCTTCTCTATATGCTGAGCTGTTAAACTTGTACAATACTTGTGCATATCTTCTATATATGCAATTGTTGATGTGTTATCTAATAATAAATTCATATCTTCTTTATATGTTGAACTATTAATTCTATGTTCACTATTTGGTGTACCTGTATTTCATGTTTAGACTTCGATATTGTTGCTGGGTACTGTCGCGCCCCCTTTTCCCCCTCTTAAAGCGGAGAGATCGGGTTTATGATATTTTGGACAACTCCTTTTGAAGGTTAAAAGGGTTAAAAGTAAGAGTCGTCACCTAACAAATTTTATGGTGCGTTAGGGCACCTAGATTAGTTAAATCATAAAACTAGTTTGCATTACCAGAGATTGGGTAAGGGCTTTAAGTTATCCCAAGGGGAAGGTATTAGGCACCCCTCAGGATCCACAACTGTGATTCCCGGCCAAATGGTTTTCGTGAATTCGGACAATAAGCAAATAACAAGTACAACTCATATAAGAGGGGATTTCAAACAAGTATGGAAGTTCATTAGAAATGTGAAAGAAATCAAGAGTAAATATTTGAGAAAAGACGTCCTAGGTTTAAAGTAATATGGATCACATCAATGCAATACCCGATAGGCAGAGCTACACGTGGTATTAGCGCACCGGTCATCATATCCATATTCTACCCTTTCCCACCCCGTGAGGGTATTTAAAACGTGTGTTGGTCACAAACTCTATTGCGTGCTATTACTCGTCCCATCTTATCAGTCTCGGAGGAGGCTAGGACTACTATTCCTAAAAAATGGGAAGTACTAGGCGGAACCCGTAGGTTTAAAGGAAAAAATGCTAAGCGCCAAGCAAGAACAGTTAGGACGGCAAACAGAGGGGAAACACATAGAGGCAAATACAAGGCTCAGATATTCCTCCACGAGTTATACGCATAATAAGCACGACTAAAACACAAGTAAGGGCTTAACTTCAGAACCTAAAGCATGATGTCTAGGTGAGAATACAGTAGCGAGGCAGGTTTATTGCAGAGTTTCAAAAGGAGTATTTTTACCAGTTTTAGCCTTCTTATCTATAATTAGTCAAACAATGCACAAAAGTAGTTTTCTAATTTTAGCAAGTGTTCATACCTAAGGCTTGCCTAGGCGTGTTAAGATGCTCTAGTCACGCTGTTTAGTCTTCCAGAAAAATAGTGAACGGACAGGATGAGTTTGCTTTTTATTTAGTTGTGATAAAGAGGTGAGTATTTAAACAAGTATGAATGCAGGTCTTACGATGCATGATATCTAAATGCAGGCAGGATGTTGAGTGCAAACCTATGCTGTTCTAAATGCAGAAAATGTTTTTCAGCAATCAAATCTATTTTAGCGAGATTTACTTATTACACATATTTTGACTCAAAACAGAACATACAAAGGCGTAAATTTTGTTCAAGTTGCAGGACCTAATACATGATTTCTAAATGTTCACAGCAGTATGTCTTTAACACATGAGTTTGGCATAGAAAAATATGAGCATGCTGAGAATGAATGCCTAAGATAACATGATTTCTAATACAAGTTTTGACAGTCAATGTAGTTATTTAACCTAAAACAAAATAGGATATCTAGGCGATGCGTTTTTGAAGATGCTGAAGTAGTAACATTATAACGTCCTTTTATTGTTTTTTAACTATGAACATGATTTCTAGATGAACATGAGTATGGTAGAGATGCTGAAATAGACAGGCCTAAAACATGTTCTCTAATGCATGCATGGCAAATACTCCTAAGCATGGTGACTATTGCACACATATAGAAAATAAATCCTATAGCATGGTCTCTACCCGTAATTATACTAAGAATGCATAACCCCACCCATTTTACTATCCAACCCCAGAATCGTTGTTACAATTAATTATTACAGACCAGCATCGTATAAATTACATAAGTAAATAAGAAAATTTAAGAAGTTACACTATAGGGAGCCTAGCAGTAGGCCAAAGTATCCAGATCCAAACATTCCATATGCCATGACCTTTGTAACCAGGGTGTGTCAGAGTTCCTAAGGACCTCAGAGGATCCCAGGCAGGGCTCACACCGAAGTTCCCTAGCCGGGAATGAGTAAGTGCAGTGTGGAATGCCAGCCTTGTGTGTCAGATTTCAATGGGTACTCAAATGGTCCCCAAGGCAGTGCTCACACGAATGAAGGGTGGGGGCTGAACTTAGAGACTAAGAGTAGTGAGATGTGCTTATAGTTTTAAGAGAATTGAGTTGAAAAGGTTTTTCTGAAATTGTTTTGGAAGACAGCTTTAGAGAACAGCACAAGAGTTTGTAAAAAAAAACAGTTTGAGAAGGAAAAGAAACAACTCAGAAAAGCATACATAGTTCAGGAGACAAACACAAGCAGGGGAAAGGGGTTGGGAACAAGTAGTGAGAACATAGTGGCATCCACGTTAACATCAGAGAAGTTCCACAGGACTCAAATAGTTATAGCCATAACAAATGTATTCATGCTAAGAGTTTAACNGGGGGGGGGGGGGGGGGGGGGGGGAAGTATCACATAGAGACACACATCAGGTTCAGGATCATATAGAAACTAAGTATCATGAATACATGCTTGTAATGTTAGGAGTCAGGCAGATTCATGATGAAAACATATAAGAAAGCACTGGACATGCTGAAATAAGAGGAAGATCAATCACATAGCTAAAACAGGTAGTCTAGCTTCATAGGAATCAAGCAGAATCATTGTGAATCATACAAGTAAAGCAATAGACATGTTGGACTAAAGGGAAGTCACATGGACAAAGTAAACATGCCAATTGTATTAAGAAGCAAGGGGGGGGGGAGTAGGTAAGATTCTTAATGAAACATATAGTAAAAGTACTAGACATGTTGAACTGAAGGAGGAGGGAGATCACATAGACAAGTAGACATGCTAAACATAGAGAGACAAAATAAACATGCTAATTGCAAGGCAAGCAGTAGAAACACAAGTAGAAGCATGAGAGAAATAAAAGGAATCTAAATACGAACAGGAACATGTTGTTCTGGGTACTATAAACTTAAACTAGAAACATAACAGTTTGAATGCAAGATTGAATGCAAAGTGAAGAGCAGTAAAGTGAAGAATAGTAGAGCAGCAGAATAGTAGAGCAGCAGAATGTAGAGCAACAGAATAATGGAATTACTCAGTCTTGGCTTTTAGCCGACTGAGTTGCAGGTAAACAACAAGAGAAGGAAGTAGAGTAGGTGTGTGTGTGTAAATGAGAACTCAGAACAGTGTATATTGTTCGTATTTGTGTTCCTTCTATGCAAAAGAGAGTAGAGTATTTATAATTCATAAAACGAGTAAAAAAATAAGGTAAGGAGTACTAGTCTAACATAATTATGGAAATAATACTCAATAAGTATCAATTAAAGACCTGGACTCCCTTTAATTAGGTAGTCAAGTTCAAACGGGACAATCAAAGTTAAATAAGGGAAATGAATCAACCAAAAACTGATTTTACCCCAATAGGAGTAGTAACATCATGTAGCATATAGTAAGGATCAAATACATAACACATAATTAAGGAAAGTATATATTAAAACTGATAGCATAGTCCTAGGGCAGAGTATGATTTTAATTCTGAAAAATTAGTCGAGTGAATCTCGAATGTAATTAAAATCACAGGGAATCAAGTATAATCAAGGAAAGTACCCCACAAATAAGGAAACAATTCGAAAATCATTACAGAATTCTACTGAACATACACAAAATCATAGGTTTGAGGGGAATATCACAGCTATGCAAAGAGATGCACAACATCAGTAGAGAATCTCATGCGAGATCAATTAAGAATCAATCACAAGAATTCAAGGACTCAATTATGGTTGACAGTACTGATTTAGGAGAACATTAGCACAAATTTATGAGAGCACACGGGATAAAACTCATAATAGGCAGGAAGGAGAAAACTTAACAAGCAACACAGGGTATAAAGCAGGGATTCACACAGAGCACGTAATGTTCATGATAGACAAACACATATGCATGATAATCGAACATGTAATCAAAGACGAACTCAGAATCCAGGATTAGGACTAAAATTATTTTTAGGGTTTTCAGTAAAGCGAGTTAAGATGAAAGACATCTTGAATCAGTCGTTAAATCACAGAAAGAAACATAGATAAAACTAAAAATAGAAGCAAAAATCGTTTTGAAAGGGGTTTATGAAACCCTAGTTTGTAAAATTGAAAGATCATTTAAAGACGGAAGTTTTTCAGAGCAAACATAGAAAGAAACTTCGTAATACTGTAGATCTAAAGTAGATCTAGAATAAATCGAAAGACAAAGGGTTAGGGTTTCGTGGAACCCAGAGAAGTAGGAAGAACCTCAAAGACGCCGCCGGCTTAAGTCGGAGAAGGTTGTAGTTTCTTACTCAAACAGCCGGGGAGGCCGGAAAGTGGCATGGGACCATGGGAGGCAAGAGAATCGCTCCAAGTTCGTTTGAGGACCCCAGGGCATCACTGGACCGGTGAGAGGTGGGTAGACAACCAGGGGATGATGAAGAACCAAGGCTTCCGGTGAGAGCCAGCCGAAGAAGATGGACAGACCCCATCGGAGGGGATAAGCCAAAGAAGCTTCTAGAGAGTAACTGAGAGATATATAGAGAGAATGAGTGTTGAGGGAATGAGGGGTCGGTTGGGGTAGTGGTAGGAGTTAATTATGGTAACCAGTAATCTGGGCCGTTGATTCAAATTGATTAACGACTCAGATTGATCACATGGTTGGGCCGGGTAGGAATTAGATTTTGGGCTGGGTTAATTGGGTTAATTAAATCAGGTGGGTTGGATCTAATTTAGGCTATGTTTTAAAAAAAAGGCTAATTGTTAAATACCCATTAAAATCAAATAAATAATTAAAAAAATAGTTAATAATTATACAAAAAAAAAAGAAATTAATGCTACAAAGATGAAAATTAAGGTAATTAGCTAATATTAAAATATAAAATGACTAATTATCGAATTAAAATAGCATAAATGTATAATTAGGCTAAAATTACAAAATTTGCGTACTTATAGCAAATTGGTTAATTTATGAAATAATTAAATCCTAATAGGATTTAAAAAATGAAATATTGAGCCGGGGAACACTTTGAAATTATTTATAATACAATTTATGAATAACTATTGAATATAAAATACTAATTAAATAGAAAAATAAATTGATAAATATATGGAAAATTATGGGAAAATACCAATTATTATAAAAAGTGATTTTGAAGGAATATATGCAAGTTTGAAAATAATTTGAGGAAAAATTGGGTATCAACAGTTGTCCCTCTTTACCCGGAAAGGATGAAAGAGTTGTCAGGTAAAGATATGATGGCCAATTTTGACCAAATGGAGATAGTATGAAAGTTTTAGGCCGCACCCTGGTTTCTGGGTTGTCTACATATCCCTGTTTTACAGGAATCAGGCCGTATGTAGTTCAGGAGTCACTGGAGAAGTATACCGGTGACGTTTTATAAGGACGGACGCAAGGTGCAAAGCAAGGTGAGAAAAAAATGGTTTTTGGGGTAGTTAGGAGAACTGGAGCGGTCCGCTCCTGCCTGGCTGGCTGTTCCTGACCGGATTTCCAAAAAATGAATAACAATCGTATATTGTGCGTAATTTAAACATGATGCAGATTCCCGTTGGACTATGAATGTTGTTCTTGGATGATTGAGGATGACGTCCTTAGACCATGATGTCCTGGGCCATGAATCGCTTGATGCGGGATTCACAGGCTATGAAATGATGTTCTCGGGCCATGAAGATGGTGCCTCTGAACCATGATGCCTTTGAATAATGATATGAAAACTGATAAAAGAGATCCTTAGGCCATGAAATGATGTTCTCGGTCCATGAAGATGATGCCTCTGAACGATGATGCCTTTGGATAGGTTGGCAATATTTCAGCCCATGAAAATGCAATAGTATGGTGCTAACAAGACGGAGCTTAGTCTTGCGAATTAAAAAGGACAGAGCTTAGCCCGAAAGAAATGAAATAAATAATGATAGAGACGGTGACAAATTCGGAAAGTAAATAGGAGGCAGCGTTTAGCCTCGGAAGGCAGAATGGTAGCCTTATGCAAGAGATAAATGCATATGGAGGTAGCGTTTAACCTCAGAAGGCAGAATGGTAGCCTTATGCAAAAGATAAAATGCAGATAGAGACATTCTTTAGTCTCGGAAGGCAGAAAGGTAGTCTTATGCAGAAGATAAAATGCAGATGGAGACAACGTTTAGTCTCGGAAGGCAGAAAGGTAGCCTTATGCAAAACATAAATGCAGATGGAGGTAGCGTTTAACCTCGGAAGGCAGAATGGTAGCCTTATGCAATGCAGATGCAGACGGAGGTAGCGTTTAACCTCGGAAGGCAGAATGGTAGCCTTATGCAGAAGATAAATACAGATGGAGGTAGCGTTTAGCCTCGGAAAGCAGAAAGGTAGCCTTATGCGATATTAAAAGACTGACAACAGAAATTCTTAGCTGGTAATAAATTGCAGTAAAGCATTGTGGTAATGAAACATCGTTTGTGCTTATAACAAATGTTGGCATGTGCGATGAGTTTGAGGAGCATATCCTTGAACACTGTAGGTCTTTCGGGTGGATGATATGTCTTTGCGATCTTTGGTCCTGCATCCAAGGAAAAATTGTAAGTTCTGTAAAAGAGGTGGGGGGGGGGGAAGGTTAGTTCGTATCCCTGCCGACTTTGCTTGACTTGTCTACTCGCAAGTGATACTGTCTGTACTGTGGGGGGTAGCGTTTGCTAAACAAGCTATTTCAAAAAATAGATATGCATGATTTTGTAAAGATATAATATAAACATATAATCTAAAATAATTTTTAGATGAACCGACGACCGTGACGTGGTTAGAGGCATTGCAACCTCTTGCTACAGAATTTTGGGGGTCCTCCTCAAAATTCTGCCCTAGTTTGATAGGTGAATACTTTTAACTGCTGCTTGCTCGGCGATCGGCTGAACTTTTTTCAGAATTTTGAGGGTCCTCCTCAAAATTCTGCCCCAGTTTCCATTCATGGGGAAAATGAAATTTTTATTGAATTGTGACCAAACCCATAGGGCTGCCTACGTATCCCCTCTTAAATGGGAATTAGGTCAGGCGTAGTTCAGTTTACATTGCTGACAAAAGCATAAGGAATTACACATAGTAGCGCTTGACTGCATCTGAATTGATTGGTTTTTGCCAAACTTCTCCGTCCATTTCTGCAAGTATAAGTGCTCCTCCTGTCAGTACTCTGTGAACCATGTACGGACCCTGCTAGTTGGAAGAGAACTTCCCTTTGGCTTCATCTTGATGAGGAAAATTTTTCTTTAGCACCAGCTGCCCTGGTGTGAATCGTCTCGGCTTGACTTTCTTGTTAAAGGCTCGGGTCATTCTGTTCTAATATAGTTGACCATGACAAACTGCGTTCATTCTCTTTCTGTTTATGAGGGCTAGTTTCTCATAACGGCCTCTTACCCATTCTGCATCGCTGACCTCAGCTTCTTTTATGATTCGTAGAGATGGAATCTCAACTTCGGCAGGAATAGCAGCCTCTGTACCATAAACCAGTATGTAGGGAGTTGCCCCGGTTGATGTGCGGACCGTGGTGCGATACCCCAATAAGGCAAATGATAACTTCTCATGCCATTACTTGTGCCTTTCTATCATCTTCCTTAGTATCTTCTTGATGTTCTTATTGGCGGCCTCTATAGATCCATTCATATGAGGTCGATAGGCTGTGGAATTCTTGTGTTTGTTCTTGAATGTTTCACACATAGCTTTCATTAAGTCGTTGTTGAGATCGGAACCATTATCGGTGATGATTGACTCTGGAACTCCAAACCGACAAACAATGCGGCCGCGGACAAAGCCGGCCACGACTTTCTTGGTAACTGCTTTATTGGAGGCTGATTCAACCCATTTGGTAAAGTAATCAATGGAAACTAGAATAAACCTGTGTCCGTTAGAGGCGACAGGCTCGATAGATCCAATGACGTCCATTCCCCAGGCGACGAACGGCCATATTGAACTTGTTGCGTTAAGCTCACTCGGAGGTACCCTTATCATGTCTCCATGTATCTGACAACAGTGGCATTTCTGGACGTACTAGATGCAGTCGGTTTCCATGGTCATACATAAGTAACCCGCTCGGAGTATCTTATTCGCTAATACAAACCCGTTCATATGTGGACCACAGGTCCCAACATGAATTTCTTCCAATAATCGATGCTTCCTTTGTGTCGACACACCTTAATAACCCCAAATCAGGAGTCCTCCTATACAGGGTTCCTCCGCTGTGAAAGAAATTGTTAGACAATCTTCGAAGTGTGCACTTCTGAGTGGCGTTTGCAAGCTCTGGGTATTCTCCTTTTGCCAAATACTCTTTGATGTAATGAAACCAAGGATTTCCGTCTGCTTCTTCTTCAACATGGGCACAGTAGGGCGGCTGACTGTGAATTTCACTGGAATGGGGTCAATGAAAGTTTTGTCTGGATGCTGAATCATAGATGACAAGGTAGCCAGAGCATCGGCGAACTCATTCTAGATTCTGGGGACATGCCAGAACTCTATCTTTGTGAACCTCTTTCTCAACTCCTGAACGTGATGGAGATAGGGTAGTATCTTGGAATTTTTGGTTGCCCATTCCCCTTGTACTTGATGTACCAATAAGTCTGAGTCACCAATCACTAACAGCTCCTGGACGATCATGTAGATAGCCATGTTGAGCCCTAAGATACAGTCCTCGTATTCTGCCATGTTGTTGGTGCAAGGAAACCTGAGTTTGGCAGATGCTGGATAATACTGACCTGTTTCCGATATTAAGACTGCTCCGATACCAACTCCTTTGAAGTTTGCTGCGCCATCAAAGAACATCCTCCAACCGTCGTAGGATTCTGCAATGGCTTCTCCTACAAATGATATTTCTTCATTAGAAAAATACGTTTTCAGGGGTTTGTATTCTCCGTCCACTGGATTCTCAACAAGATGGTCTGCTAATGCATGTCCCTTGATCGCTTTTTGAGTCACATAAATGATGTCGAACTCACTCAACAGGATTTGGCATTTGGCTAGCTTGCCAGTGGGCATGGGTTTCTGAAAGATGTATTTCAATGGTTCCATCCTTGTTATGAGATATGTTGTGTAGGCACAGAAGTAGTGCCTCAACTTCTGAGCGACCCAAGTCAAAGCGCGGCAAGTTCGTTCCAGCAAAGAATATCGGGCCTCATGTGGGGTGAACTTCTTGCTGAGATAATAAATAGCTTGTTCCTTCCTTCCTGTTTCGTCATGTTGCCCCAGAACGCAACTGAAATCTCCATCTAGTACGGCAAGGTATAGTTGCAGGGGTCTACCTGGCTCAGGTGGTACCAAGACTGGCGGTGTCGATAGATACTCCTTGATTCTGTCGTAAACTTTTTGACAATCCCCGGTCCACTTAGTCACAACGTCTTTCTTTAACATTTTGAAGATCGGCTCACAGATGACTGTAGACTGTGCTATGAATCGGCTGATGTAATTGAGCCTTCCCAAGAAGCTCATAACATCTCTCTTGTTTCTTGGCAGTGGTAATTCTTGAATGGCTTTGACCTTTGACGGATCCAATTCTATTCCCCGGCGGCTCACAATGAATCCCGGTAACTTCCCAGCAGGAACCCCGAATGCACACTTTGCGGGGTTCAGCTTCAGATTATATTTTCTCAACCTGTTGAAGAACATCCTTAAATCATCCATGTGATCAACAACTTTATTCTATTTGATAATGATGTCGTCCACATACACCTCGATCTCTTTGTGAATCATGTCGTGGAATATGGTAGTCATGGCCCTCATGTAGGTGGCCCCTGCATTCTTTAAATCGAACGACATCATTTTGTAACAGTACACTCCCCAGGGCTTGATGAACGCCGTTTTCTCAGCATCTTCCTCATCCATCCAAATTTGATGATATCCAGCGAAGCAATCTACGAAGGACTGTAGCTCATGCTTGGCACAATTGTCAATTAGAATGCGTATGCTTGGCAAGGGGAAGTCATCTTTAGGACTGGCCCGGTTGAGATCCTGGTAGTCGACACAGACTCTGACCTTCCCGTCTTTCTTTGGCACAGGTATAATGGTGGCTAACCATGTTGGGTATTCAACTACTCGGAGAACTCTGGCGTTGATCTGCTTGGTGACTTCTTCTTTGATTTTCAAACTCATGTCAGGTTTGAACTTTCTGAGCTTCTGCTTTACCGGTGGACATGTCAGATTGGTCGGCAGTTTGTGAGCCACAATAGACGTACTTAGACCAGTCATGTCATCGTAAGACCAGGCGAATATGTCCTCACACTCCCTTAAGAACTCTGTATACTCTTTCTTCTCTGATAGTGACAAATGGATACTGATGCGTGTTTCCTTGGCGTTTTCTGAATCTCCCAGGTTGACAACCTCAGTCTCATCTAAGTTGGACTTAGGTCTATTTTCAAAGTTTTCAACCTCTTTAACAATTTTGTCGCGTATATCATCTTCGTCTGAATCAATGTCCGTTTGTTGCGTCGTCTCATTGCACGTCACAGTCATCGGCTCATCAAGTAAAGTAATAGTAATGCTGTATAGATAAAGTAATAAGAGAAAACGGTAATAGTGAACATTGGATTCATAAAGAAATTGAAAATTGCTTTGATAAATTGAATAACTTGTTTTGAACATTAAAGATTTTATTGCGGGATAAAAAGTAAATAATGCTTGTTTTTAGCCTTTCCACCTCGATGCTCGGCGGCCTCTTGTGGTCCTGATAGACCAGTTCTTAAGATATGTTCCCTTGCTTACTGCCTGTACGGAAGGGCCTTCCTCCCCGTCCTCCTCGAGAATAACACAGCAATCCATATCATCATCTTCCAGGAACAAATTCCTCAGTGCAGCGAGTGCTTCTTCTTCACCTGACCCATAAATAACGTCGGCCTGCTGGAAGGTCTGCTCCAGATGCAGTATCGGCTGCTCCAATAGGTATTAAGGACCGCGCCAAGGTGGCGACCAGCTATTGAATTCTTCCCAGGTGTACTCATATCCCAAACCGAAAGTGGTACCATGTTTCTTGATCTTGATGGGGTTGGAGATTCCTTGAAGGTTCTTGCCGAGCCCTTTGCCAGGCTCGTACCCATTCCAGTTTAGTATGCTCTCGATTTTGCTATCCCACTATTTGTCTTTGTCAATGTCATTGACTCGCTTAATATGGTGATAAGTTCCTCCACCCAATTTTCTCTTTCCATCAATCACAGAGATAGTCTGGCGACTGTAGATAGGGTTGCTACCGTCGCCGTGGATGATTACCTCTTGGTGGTTCCACTCGAATTTCACCGCCTGATGTAGTGTCGATGCGACGACCCTAGCAGCATGGATCTAGGGTCGTCTTAACAATAAGTTGTAAGATGCCGACACGTATATTACCTGGAAGTCCACTTCGAACCAGGTTGGTCCTATCTGTAGGCATAGACTGATTTCCCCCATGGTAGCTCTTTGGGACCCGTCGAAGGCTTTCACGTTTATTGCTCCATCTCTTATCTCGTGTATCCCTTTACCCAATTTCTTGAGTGTTGTCAGCGGACAAATGTTAAGACTAGAACCTCCATCAATCAAGATCCTCGTGATGAAATGATCTTCGCATTGCACGGTGATGTGCAATGCTTTGTTATGTCCCAATCCCTTGGGTGGTAACTCGTCTTCATGAAAAGTAATTTTGTGACTTTCTAGTACCTGGCCCACTATGTTGGCCATTTCTGCACTGGTGATGTTGTTCGGAATGTATTCTTCGCTCAACACTTTTAGTAAAGCATTTTTGTGCGTCTCAGAATTCTGCAACAAAGAGAGAATAGATATTTGTGCCGGTGTCTTGTTCAGTTGGTCGATGACCGAATACTCCTTAGCCTATATTTTCCTCCAAAGATAATCGGAACCCATTTCAATGAGGGAAGGGCGGTTCGCGACTTGCTTTCTTGACTCGGCCAGATGTTCAGGGGTATAGACTCTACCAGTTCTCATCATACCCTGTGCTGCGATGGCTTCCTCAGACCTGTTTTTACCTTTTCTTCTTGCTTCGGTTGTATAATCCCAAGGGATAGCATCTGAATAGAAAGGTGGTGTGGTTGACATTGCTACTGGAATTGGCGCGGTCATTCTTACTTCAACTGGAGTGTATGTTAGAGGTGGCAGGATTGCAACCTCGAGTGGTGCCGGTGCGTTTGCTGGAGATACAAACTCAACTTCAATTGGCACTGGTGCCTTTGCTTTTGCAGGCGACGCTGCTTCAAACTCTAATAGGATATACATATTTACCTCGGCATTCTCAGATTGATGAATCTGGACTATGATTGGGTTGAGAGTGACTGTAGGTTTCTTTGGGTCATCGCCTTCCGTGATCAACCCGATTGACCCCTTGGGATCCCAATCATCATCTACTTCAATCATATGGATACCTCCACCCTTATGGTCTGGTAAAGGGTTATTGCGGATGTTCGGAGCGGGATCTTTTTCCACAATAATCTTGTTATCAATGAGGATCTGCATTTTATCTTTCAGAGAGCGGCATTCTTCGATGGTGTGTCCTTTTATGCCAGAATGGTATGCACAGGATTTGTTTGGGTTAACCCACTGAGAAGGGTTCCCAGTGGCACCAGCATGGATAGGTGTAACGTAACCAGCAACTTTGATTTTGTCATGCAACTGGTCGATGGGCTCGGCTATGGTGGTATATTGTTTTGGAGGCGGCGATCAAAGTTAGGGCGAGGCCTAAAAAAATTTTGGCGGGTAGGGGGTGATTGATAGCGAGGTGGCTGGGAATTATAGGTGTTGTAGATGGGAGCAGGTTGTGAATATCTATGTGGGGTAGGTTGATATGTGGGTGGTGGAGATTGGTATGTGGGCGGTGGAGCTTGGAAGGAAGGTGAGGGTGCTTGGTAGTTCGGGGTGGGCTGATACGTGAAGGAAGGTGTTGGGTAGACTTGTTATTTGGGTGGGGATTTGTCTTGTTGTGCAACCATTACGGATCCCCCGTCCCTCTTCTTAGACACATCACCAGAT
The DNA here is from genome assembly GCA_005239495.1 of Nicotiana undulata. Taxonomy (NCBI): domain Eukaryota; kingdom Viridiplantae; phylum Streptophyta; class Magnoliopsida; order Solanales; family Solanaceae; genus Nicotiana; species Nicotiana undulata. Next base: position 57,653 of record ML242606.1, on the reverse strand, counting down.
TTTAAAGCTTTGTTAGTGGCTTGCAAAGCTTCAAAATTTGAGACCATACCGTTCTTGATACCTTCTTCAATCCGCTCTCCCAATTTGATAATGTTGGAGAACTTGTGGCCTTCAACCATCATTAGCCGTTCATAATATTGTGGGTCTTGAGCTCAGACAAAGAACTTGTTCATCTGTTCTTCTTCTAAAGCAGGTCTGACTTTAGCAGCTTCCGACCTCCAACGAGTAACATACTCATGAAAGGATTCTGTGGGTTTCTTCTTCAAGTTTTGGATGTAGAACACATCTGGTGCGTTCTCCGTATTGAATCTAAACATGTCCATGAAGTCTGTTGCCATGCCTGCCCAGTTGGACCATTTCTTAGGGTCTTGGCTGATGTACCAAGCCAGTGCGTCTCCCTTCAAACTCCTTATGAACAGCTTCGTGCAGATCCTTTCATCTTTTCTTATGCTAACCAACTTGTCATAGTAGGTCCTCAGATGGACCCTCGGATCACCAGTGCCATCAAACATCTCGAACTTTGAAGGTTTGTACCCCTCAGGTAGTTCGACATCAGGTTGTATACAAAGATCTTCATAGTTCAATCCTTCAATTCCCTTTACTCCCTCGATACCCTGAACTCGGCTAGTCAGCTTTCTAAGTTCTTCAGCCAGATTCTTGATAAGAAAATCCTTCCCATCAGACTCAGATGTATGTGAGATAGGCGGAATAGAGTGGATCACAGTTTCCACGTATATGGGATTGTTGTAGGCATGGAAATGGTCCTTTGTGGCGTTTTGAGGTTCGTGGGTGGATGGTGGAGTGTGGTTGTGGCAAGTGTTGCATGGTGCAGGGAGAGTTTGGTTCTTTGGGGAAGTGGTGTTATGGTGAGGTGCAGGGTGATTTCGTGGTTTTGGGATATTCTGTGGTGGTGTAGGGTTGACGTCAGGGATGTTGAGGGAAAATGACAGATTGGCCAAATTCCGGACCTGGTCGAGCTCCTCTTGAAACTTCAACAATTTCTGTTCCAATGGTGACATGTTCTCATGCAAAACCTAAATACCCCGGCCTTTATTAGTCTCAACCTGTTCAACCGTATTGTCTTTTCTGATACCGCTGGATTCTGCCATCTGACTTTTACCCTTGTTTCTACCTTTGGGAGGATTGAGAGAAGGAGTAGGTGGAGGCCCTTTGGATCTTGTGCGGTAGGCGGATGGTGCCAGAATGCACGAACTAACCTTTAGGGAAGGGGATAATAACTCAAAGAGAAACAAAACAAAAGGTAACCGAGTCAGTGAAGATTATGAAAAAATATTGCAGAAATTAAGCACGTAATGCGGAAATGTAAAGCGTATCCTAAGCTGGGGACCTCTTTTTGCCCGAGGTAGGCCTAGCGACAAATTAATTTGGAGAATTTAAAATGCTAAATGCCGCATTTTATTGATAGAAAATAGACAAATCTTTAAGACGTCTCTAAATATGCGAAAATAAAAGGCACTAATGGCCATAAGCCTTATTACATTAATGAAGAAAATAAGACACCCCTATCTATTTGGTCCCAGAAGGACCTTCCCCAGATTCGACATTTTTGCTCCCCTCGATCAGCTTTCCCAACTCGCGAAGTGCCAGCAGTAGGTAGGTTCTGGCTAAGTATCCCCCTTCAGCTCCCTCAGCCTTTTGGCAAGTCTCGATCCTTTTGATGAATGTTTTCTCCAATTCAACTATACCTTGCTCCAAGTGACTTAACCTTTGGTTGGCGCTGACAGCCATTTCCTTCCATTCCCTGATCAACCTTTTGTTGGACTCATGTATCTTGTGATGATCGTCCTCACATTCACGGATCCTTTTGCGCAGTTGGTTGTACTTGACTTGTGCTTCAGACTTTTCGTCTATGACCCGGTGACCTCGAACGAACCCTGGCTCGATTCGACCACCCAGATCTTCTTCTAACCAACCAAGATAGAAAGGAGTGCAACTGGCGTGATACCTGTCTGGCTTGATGGTGTCCTTTTCGAGCATAATCCTGCAGTGTCGTAGGTGCTGAGCTTGGCACTTGTGAGGTCTATCATCATTCTAAAAATCTGCTCGAAGATGACTCATTTTCTCGACCCTAGGTATGACCTTCCTTCTACCTGCTTGCCTCATAACTCGCAGAGGGATGTAAGGGTATGTCCCCCTCAGACCAATCAGTATCAGAAATGAAGTGTCTCGGGACCGAATGAAATGAACTCGTCTGTCGGAAACCACTCGAACATCCATTGAACTTGATCCTCGATTATGTTACCAAATAATTCAACCCATCTTTCGGCATTCTCCGGCTGAGCGAACATGTCGGTAATATAGTTCATTCGCTTTGCGTGATGAAAAGCGATATGGTCATCTCAAATCCTTCGATGGATGTCTTGTCGGTATTCACCTTTTTGCAGATGTTCTATGAGCCAAAGTTGGAGTAATAAGTTGCAACCTTCGAAATGCCTTGCTCCTCGTTGACACATTTCTAGGGCCCGATACATATCTGCGATGATCATGGGCACAATGCTGAAGTCCTGCCCGTCTATCCCTTCCATTAGCGTCTTAGTTACCATGGCCAACCTAGTATGGATTCTTTCCTTCTTCATTGGGAACACAATAAAACCCAAAAAACACATCATAAACACGAACACTCGGCGATGGATATGTCCCAGAGAGGTGATGGAAAACTCGTCTTGGTAGGTGCGGTAAGATTTGTTGTGACCGTACCTTTCATATGAATAGTCGAAAGGGATGTATGAATCCTTCAGACACACCAATTCTGGATTCTTCTTCAAACCCATCATTTTGAGGAAACCCCTGCCCGTACGGTTTTCAGGCATCAGCGACCCCGGAGATTCCCAAGCTAGACCGGCCAATCCTCCTATCTCTTCTAGTAAAGGCGTCATTCCAAGATTCCCAAAATGGAACACGGACCTATCGCAGTCCCAACACAGAGTAACGGCGTCTATCATCATTTTGTTTGGATGGATATGTAGAAGAGATGGTAGATTGCCCAGGTGTTTTCTGACGAGAGTTTTGTCACTAGAGTGGAGGTCTTCCCACCAATTCAGCAGCCTAGGGTGAATATTGGTGACCATGCCGAATCTGGGGACTTCATGCCTCATTTCTGCACAACAGACAAGGTTAGGCCCTTTACCCCACCAGACTCGACTATTTAACACCAATAATTATCAGGAAGCATTTAGTTCTCCAAATAAATGCACAGAGCGTGAGGGTGTCTGTTTGGGTTTTAGGAATACCCAATGGACTTTGGACAAGGCTGTCTTAAAGGCTATTGTGCGGACAACACGTTAACCTGGATAAGTTTGACCATGATGCATGCAACATATAATAGAGTAAGGTTTCTATGGGGTTTTAGACTGGTACCCTTGAGCGGGCAACTCAAGTGGGAAGGCACAAAACTGTCGACTGCACCGCCGATCGACTAGTTTTACCGCAAATACGCCTTTCCAAACTTAAGGGGTAGTAACATAGGAATAGCACAACCACTCATTGTAAGAGTTGCTATAGTATTTTGTTTGGCACGAGTGGAGTATGAATGTTGAGCATGATATGCAATAAATAAGAATTTAAACAGATAATCATGTATTTGCACGTTAAGAAGAGCGGTAAATACATCAATTATGATTGAAAGCAATTAAAAAAGGGAAATAAAGAGACATGTTAGTTCTGTTCATGTAGAATAAATATTTGAAAGAAATAAACAATTAACGGCATGTAATAGGGAAGAGGAAAGAGTGCAAACATTCAAACAAAATTAAAGGTCCAAATTCACGAAACAATTTGCAATGGTAAAAGCCTAGGTATATCCCTAGCAGAGTCTCCATGTTGTCGCGCCCCCTTTTCCCCCTCTTAAAGCGGAGAGATCGGGTTTATGACATTTTGGACAACTCCTTTTGAAGGTTAAAAGGGTTAAAAGGAAGAGTCGCCACCTAACAATTTTTATGGTGAGTTAGGGCACCTAGATTAGTTAACTCATAAGACTAGTTTGCATTACCATAGATTGGGTAAGGGCTTGAAGTTATCCCAAGGGGAAAGTATTAGGCACCCCTCAGGATCCACAACTGTGGTTCCCGGCCAAATGGTTTTCGTGAATTCGGACAATAAGCAAATAACAAGTACGTCTCATATAAGAGGGGATTTCAAACAAGTATGGAAGTTCATTAGAAATTTGAAAGAAATCAAGAGTAAATATTTGAGAAAAGTCGTCCTAGGTTTAAAGTAATATGGATCACATCAATGCAATACCCCATAGGCAGAGTTACACGTGATATTAACGCATCGGTCATCATATCCATATTCTACCCTTTCCTACCCCGTGAGGGTATTTAAAACGTATGTTGGTCACGAACTCTATTGCGTGCTATTACGCGTCCAATCTTATCAATCTCGGAGGAGGCTAGGACTACGATTCCTAAAAAATGGGAAGTACTAGGCTGAACCCTTAGGTTTAAATGACAAAATGCTAAGCGACAAGCAAGAACAGTTTGGACTGCAAACAGAGGGGAAACACATAGAGGAAAATACAAGGCTCAGATATTCCTCCACGAGTTATACGCATAATAAGCACCACTAAAACACAATGTCTAGGTGAGAATACATTAGCGAGGCAAGTTTATTGCAGAGTTTCTAAAGGAGTATTTTTACTAGTTTTAGCCTTCTTATCTAGAATTAGTCAAACAATGCACAAAAGTAGTTTTCTAATTTTAGCAAGTGTTCATACCTAAGGCTTGCCTAGGCGTGTTAAGATGCTCTAGTCACGCTGTTTAGTCTTCCAGAAAAATAGTGAACGAACAGGATGAGTTTGCTTTTTATTTAGTTGTGATAAAGAGGTGAGTATTTAAACAAGTATGAATTCAGGTCCTACGAAGCATGATATCTAAATGCAGGCAGGATGTTGAGTGCAAACCTATGCTGTTCTAAATGCAGAAAACGTTTTTCAGCAATCAAATCTATTTTAGCAAGATTTACTTATTACACATCTTTTGACTCGAAACAGAACATACAAAGGCGTAAATTTTGGTTAAGTTGCAGGACCTAATACATGATTTCTAAATGTTTATAGCAGTATGTCTTTAACACATGAGTTTGGAATAGATAAATATGAGCATGCTGAGAATGAATGCCTAAGGTAACATGATTTCTAATACAAGTTTTGACAGTCAATGTAGTTATTTAACCTTTAAAAAAAAGGATATCTAGGCGATGCGTTTGTGAATATGCTGAAGTAGTAACATTATAACGCCTTTTTATTGTTATTTAACTGTGAACAGAATTTTTAGATGAACATGAGTATGGTAGAGATGCTGAAATAGACAGGCCTAAAACATATTCTCTAATGCATGCATGGAAAATACTCCTAAGCATGGTGACTATTGCACACAAATAGAAAACAATCCTATAGCATGGTCTCTACCCGTAATTATACTAAGCATGCATAACCCCACCCATTTCACTATCCAACCCAAGAATCGTTGTTACAATTAATTATTACAGACCAGCATCGCATAAATTACATAAGTAAATAAGAAAATTTAAGAAGTTACACTATATGGAGCCCAGAAGTAGGCCCAAGTATCCAGATCCAAACATGCCATATGCCATGACCTTTGTAACCCAGGTGTGTCAGAGTTCCTAAGAACCTCAGAGGATCCCAGGCAGGGCTCACACCCAAGTTCCCTAGCCGGGAATGAGTAAGTGCAGTGTGGAATGTCAGCCTTGTGTGTCAGATTTCAATGGGTACTCAAATGGTCCCCAAGGCAGTGCTGACACGAATGGGGGGTGGGGGACTGAACTTAGAGACTAAGTTTAGTGAGATGTGCTTATAGTTTTAAGAGAATTGAGTTGAAAAGGTTTTTCTGAAATTGTTTTGAAAGACAGCTTTAGAGAACAGCACAGGAGTTTGTAAAAAAAACCAATTTGAGAAGGAAAAGAAACAACTTAGAAAAGCATACATAGTTCAGGAAACAAACACAAGCAGGGGAAAGGGGTTGGGGACAAGTAGTGAGAACATAGTGGCATCCAAGTTAACATCAGAGAAGTTCCACAGGACTCAAATAGTTACAGCCATAACAAATGTATTCATGCTAAGAGTATAATAGTATTANGGGGGGGGGGGGGGGGGGGGAGTATCACATAGAGACACACATCAGGTTCAGGATCATATCGCGACTAGGTATCATGAATACATGCTTGTAGTGTCAGGAGTCAGGCAGATTCATGATGAAAACATATAAGAAAGCACTGGACATGCTGAAATAAGAGGAAGAGCAATCACATAGATAAAACAAGTAGGCTAGCTTCATAGGAATCAGGCAGAATCATAGTGAATCATACAAGTAAAGCAATAGATATGTTGGACTAAAGGGAAGTCACATGGACAAAGTAAACATGCCAATTGTATTAGGAATCAGGAGGGGGTAAGGCAGATTCATAATGAAACATATAGTAAAAGTACTAGACATGCTGAACTGAAGGAGGAGGGAGATCACATAGACAAGTAGACATGCTAAACATAGAGAGACAAAGTAAACATGCTAATTGCAAGGCAAGCAGTAGAACCACAAGTAGAAGCATGAGAGAAATAAAAGGAATCTAAATACGAACAGGAACATGTTGTTTTGGGTACTATAAACTTAAACTAGAAACATACCGATTTGAATGCAAGATTGAATGCAAAGTGAAGAGCAGTAACGTGAAGAATAGTAGAGCAGCAGAATGTAGAGTAACAGAATAATGGAATCACTCAGTCTTGGCTTTTAGCCGACTGAGTTGCAAGTAAACAGCAAGAGAAGGCAGTAGAGTAGGTGTGTGTGTGTAGAAGAGAACTCAGAATAGTGTATATTGTTCGTATCTGTGTTCCTTCTATGCTAAAGAGAGTAGAGTATTTATAATTCTGAAAACGAGTAAAGAAATAAGGTAAGGAGTACTAGTCTAACATAATTATGGAAATAATACTAAATCAGTATAAATTAAAGACCTGGACTCCCTTTAATTAGGGAGTCAAGTTCAAACGGGACAATCAAAGTTAAATAAGAGAAAGGAATCAACCAAAAACTGATTTTACCCCAATAGGAGTAGTAACATCATGTAGCATATAGTAAGAATCAAATACATAACACCTTAAGGAAAGTATATATTAAAACTGATAGCATATTCCTAGGACAGAGTATGATTTTAATTCTGAAAAATTAGTCGAGGGAATCTCGAATGTAATTAAAATCACAGGGAATCGAGTATAATCAAGGAAAGTATCCCACAAACAAGGAAACAATTCGAAAATCATTATAGAATTCTACTGAACATACACAAAATCATTGGTTCGAGGGGAATATCACAGTTATGCAAAGAGATGCACATCATCAGTAGAGAATCTCATGCGAGATCAATTAAGAATCAATCACAAAAATTCAAGGACTCAATTATGGTTAACAGTACTGATTTAGGAGAACATTAGCATAAATTTATGAGAGCACACGGGATAAAACTCACAATAGGCAGGAAGGAGAAAATTTAACAAGCAACACAGGGTATAAAGCACGGATTCACACAGAGCACGTAATGTTCATGATAGACAAACACATATGCATGATAATCGAACATGTAATCAAAGACGAACTCACAATCCATGATTAAGACTGAATTTTTTTTAGGGTTTTCAGTAAAGCGAGTTAAGATGAAAGACATCTTGAATCAGTCGTTAAATCACAGAAAGAAACATAGATAAAACTAAAAATAGAAGCGAAAATCATTTGGAAAGGGGTTTATGAAACCCTAGTTTGTAAAATTGAATGATCATTTAAAGACGGAAATTTTTCAGAGAAAACATAGAAAGAAACTTCGTAATACTGTAGATCTAAAGTAGATCTATAATAAATCAAAAGACATAGGGTTAGGGTTTCGTGTAACCCAGAGAAGTAGGAAGAACCTCAAAGACGCCGCCGGCTTAAGCCGGAGAAGGTTGTAGTTTCTTACTCAAAAGCTCGGGGAGGCCAGAAAGTGGCATGGGACCATGGGAGGCAAAAAACCGCTCCAAGTTCATCTGAGGACCCCAGGGCATCACTGGACCGATGAGAAGTGGGTAGACAACCAGGGGATGATGAAGATCCAAGGCTTCCGGTGAGAACCAGCCGGAGAAGATGGACAGACCCCATCGGAGGGGAGAAGCAAAGGAAGCTTCTAGAGAGAGCTAGAGAGTAACAGAGAGAGATAGAGAGAGAATGAGTGTTGAGAGAATGAGGGGTCGGTTGGGGTAGTGGTAGGAGTTAATTATGGTAACCTGTAATCTGGGCCGTTGATTCAAATTGATCAACGACTCAGATTGATCACAGGGTTGGGCCGGGTAGGAATTAGATTTTGGGCTGGGTTAATTAAATCAGGTGGGTTGGATCTAATTTAGGCTATGTTTTAAATAAAAAATGGCTAATTGTTAAATACCCATTAAAATCTAATAAATAATTAACAAAAATATCTAATAATTATACAAAAAAGAAATTAATGCTACAAAGATGAAAATTAAGGTAATGATGACCCATCCCGAGGAACTGGTCTCCCACCTCCGAATGAAACCCCAAAGTTGCCCGCTGACCGGGCCCTACTACCACCTTCTCAATTCATCCCTAGCTTCAACTTTCGAGCCTCTGTAGCCTAGACGAATCCCACAATCTTCCCATAATTATGACATAGGGATCTAATCGGGCGACGTTTTGGTTAAGGATTTTACGGGTCTTTATAGAAAACTTTAGTACTACAACCAACCTAACTGTTATAACTCAGAAAACTTTCGTACTACAACATGATAACTTTCTTAGAGTACTCTTACTCTATTTTCATAAATGGACCGGCCTTTCCATCCATTTTGAAAGAAAGAACAAGAGGGAAATTTAGAAGGAACTCATATGTAATATATCACAAAGGTTTACAAGATGGTTTCTAAGATAATTGCAAGATGATTCTACAACTACTACAAGCCCTCATTTATATAGTACTAGGAGGTTATTACAAGACAAACTTATATTATAAAATAAAACCTATCTTACATGGCAGACTTATCTACAAGTGGGTCCCTTTTTACATGTGAAGGACCTGAGGCAAAGCAACTAAAAAGCTCCTGGAAACATGTGACAAGGGTGAAATATACGTGGTTTAGCATGTGAAAATAGTGTGCTGCATGTGATGAAGCATGTGGAGGCATGTGAAAGTGGGACCCGAATGGTTTGGAAGGATGTGGAATTTTTTCTTGGCATGTGTAGATGATTTTTTTAGGGTTTTTTGGTAGGTAATGTAGGATTATGGCAGGATTAACAGGGATTTAGATAATTGTCTTCCATTGATCTTCTCGGTTTGTCTTCTAGGCATCTTTTCAGAGATCTTGTGTAGTAATGCCTAGAACTTGACGGTTCTTCTTCGGCATGTTCCTTCTCCTTTGGATTGTGGGATGTGATCCGCAACCTTAATCTGGAGATGTCTTGAATGATTTTCCCCCAGATGATTTCATACAGAGTTTGATATTCCTTTGTTGCTTCTCGGACTTTCTCCCAGTGAAGATGAGTGCTGGTATAATTCCAACTTGCCCAATCTTTGACCATATTTCCTTCGGGATGCACCTATTTTTCTGGAAGATAATTCTTTGTGCTTCAGTGTATTCTTCTTCCATAGATAAAATGGACACGTGAAATTTCCACCAGAATGACGCCTCTGCTTGTGCGTGGACTTTTCCATTAATAATCGTCACTAGCCTATGAAACATGAATACCTTTGCATTGTAGGAATCGTTGAAACATTTTGTCCAATATCCTCTAGGCTTGAACCATAGTAAAAACACTTTAAGAGCTGGTTCAATGTTGTCAAAGTCTTTGAAGACATTTCCCTTGCATTCAATGAAAATGTAGTACTGATGACATAGGTACCAGAAAAACCATAATAATTCTTGTGGAAAATCCTTGGCTTGAGCTATGAATATATGGAAGAACGAATATTCTGGATTGACCCCATATGGTTTGAGAATGGATCCCCCATGTTGCCGAAAAACTTGGAGCTCATAATAAGTTCTTCTTTCCATAATAATTGACGGATCAAAGGGATCCATGAGGTTGAACAACACCGGGGGATGATCCGTTGGTTTCAATGAACTTGTTCTTGGTACATTTGAAAGCACGAAAATGTGTCTGATTAGCTTTTGCTTTGACTACGGTTTTGCTGGGGAAAATCTCTTGGAGAATTCTTCAGGTCTAGACAGAAAATCTGCGAGAATATTATCCTTTCCCTTCAGGTGTCTGACTTGAAACTTGTATGGAGAGAACCATTGGGCCCACCTGAGAATTTGCGGATTGGGAGTAATTTTTGCATTTATCTGGATCATCTTTGGGAAAGCCTTCATATCCATCTCTATCAGAAATTCTGTGTGAATCAGGAAAAAATTGAATTTCTTAATTCCATTCTTTATTGCAAGTATTTCCTTGAATGTGGAGTGGTAATGTTGCTCCACCTATTTGAACTTCCCGCTGGCATATCCGCATACTTTTCTCTCGCCATCTTTTTCTTCAAATAGAACGACACTCCAATATTCATTGTTGGCATTAGTTTGCAGAATCTTCTTACCGTCAGAAGAGATGTAGAGGGACTTGACATTTTTAGAAATCTCCTTTATTTCCCTGACTGCTTCATCTTGTTTCTTTCCCCATGATGGAGCATTTTTCTTGAGCATATCTATGAGCGGAGAAATGTATGTAGAGATATTTGGGATGAAATCTCTTACATAATTTACTATACCCAAGAATTGTTGGATCTGCTTTGTTGTGAGGCTGGTATCTGGAAACTTGAGTAGTTCTTGACATATATGTGGTCCTGGACTGTATGCACCTTGGACAAAATGCATTCCAAGAAAATCAATCTCTTTTCGGGAAAGAACCATCTTTTTTGCTGAAAGTATGATCTCATAGTGGGTTATCAATGCCTCAAACTATCGAAGCAAGTTGACATGTTCCTCCAATGTATCACTAAATAACAGGATGTCATCAATGTAAACCAAAGAGGTATGAAGGATGGGATGGACTATTTTTATCATGGCTTTTTGGAACAAAGAGGGTGCAGTTTTTAATTCGAAGGGCATGACTTTCCATTGGAAGTGGTGATCGGGGATGCAAAATCTAGTTTTGGGTCTTTCTTCAGGGTGAATTCCCAATTGCCAAAATTCAGATTTTAAATCAAACTTGGAAAAATATTTAGCCTTGGCTAAGTGGGAGAAAAGAGTGAGTTTATTCGGGATATGGAATTTATCGTCTTAGAGGAAATGGTTATGTGGCTGGTAGTTAATGACTAACCTGAGTTTTCCTCTTGTCTGCTCAGCTCTTTTGTTGACATAAACTGCTTCGCATGCCCATTATAAATCCGATGGCTCTATTAGATCAAATTCAAAAAGTTCTTCGCATTCTTTCTTTGCAAGCTGAAGATGATCTGGATCAGGCCTGAATGACTAGCTTTTGTTGGATTGATATTTTCATTCTTCTTGAAAGGGATCTTGATAAAAAACTCTTCATTTTTCCATAACGGGCTTTTCCATTTCTTCATGAAGTCCTTGTGGGATTCAACACATAAATGCTCAATGATATTTTGCTCAATCTCTTTGATTTGTTCATCGTTGGTGATTTGGAATAGCCTTGGAATCTCTGAATAAGGTTTGAACTGCTTCTTGAAAGCTATCCCGTTAGCCTTGATCTGGAGATGATCTCTAAGTTGTCTGTAAATGTCGAATCCAACAATAAGATCTTTTCCTGGTACATCAGACCCTATCAGCTTAGTTCTGTACTTCAGTCCTGGAAAGAACTCAATTGCGACCGGATGCTTTGTGATGACAGTGGTAGTCAGGGTTTCATTTGATGCAGTATTAAAATCTTTAAAGTGCGGCACCCATTGATCTTCAGGGAGAACAACATGATTTATGAGTGAGGAAGCAGCTCCAATGTCGATGAAAGCAATAACTCGAGTTGGTTTGTCCTATTTGGATGAATAGACTTTGAGTTCTACTTGAGGAACGACTACTAGAGCGTTGATCTCCTCCTGGGATTTGATCTCGGGTTCTGAAATTTGGTAGTGGTTATTGCCTTGATCTTCATAGATATCAAGAGAGAACGAATTTTCCTCACTAGGTTCATAATTCACAGAGAATATGGATTCAAGGTCCTCCTCTTTTCCAAGATGTATGCTAGTGTAATATTCAATCTCTTCAAGGTGTCTGACAGATCTTCTTGATTGGGGACAGTTTTTCGCAAAATGTCCAATCTTGTGACAAATAAAGCATATGTTTTTTTTGTGAAAATTCCCTGGCCTTCTACGCTTGAAATATTTTATGCGTCTCTTGGACCTTGATTTTCCATCTGAAATTCTTGGCCATCTGAACCTCCTGAATCCTTTTTGTCGCCTAGATGTGTGGTAGTAACATCCTGATCCGGTGATCAGATCGGATCTGCGACATGCTTTGTCAAGCGCTGGATTGTGCTGGATAATTTGTTTTAGGGCTTAGCGCTTTGTACAAATGTACTCCAATGCTACGAAAATAGCTTGCCTGATGTAGCCGACTTGTGGGATTGTTATTGATTGAAATTTTCTTCAATGATGGTCATGGTTCGTCTTGCCAACAACTTTGGAAGGGAAGAGACAAAGGCTTGCTTTAGGTTGATGTCTCCGCCGATTTCAAAGTATATCTTTGCCATTTTCTGAAAATGCCTATCAATGCCATTTCTGTCGAATGACACACACTTCATCTCAAAGAGTTGTCTTCGCATTTTCTCCTGATTTCCACAGAAAACTTCATGTAGGATCTTGATGTTGAAGGCAAAATCCTGGGATGTAAGAAAAGTATTTTTGTCTTGAATCCAAAGTGAATTCCACCAATCTCTGAGGATGCTTGAGAACCGTGAAGTTAGTTCTGACAGGATGATATACTTTTCTCGTTCCACCAAATTTTTGGTCACCATCCAAGTATAGAAGTCCTGGATCCTTTGAGGCCATTTCGAAACCTTGACGTCATCTAAGTTGAAAGTGTGAAAGCCAGTTCCGACCGATTTTGACGCCATGGGTTCATGTCTTTTTTTTTGGGATTGGTTCTCCGTCATGCCTTCTTGATCCTCCTTAAGAATTGGGATATTAAATGGATGGGCTGGACTATATTTGGGAAACTCAAACTAGATAGAGTCTATAAATGGATAGTCACTAACTCATCCAATGATTACTTGCGCTAAAATAAAGTTTTAATTTCTTTGTGTATTTGCTTTAAATTTATTAATTTCCATATAAAACTAACATATTTTTTATGGCTATATCTAGCATATCAAATCAAGGAAAAGTTTTTTCAAAAGAATATTTGATAAGTTTTAGCATATAAAAGCAAAGATCATTTTTAGCCTACGCCTGAAACTATTTATATCTGATTGCTATAAAAATATATAAAATTTGTATATATATATATATATATATATATATATATTTTTCAGACTATTATTTGAAAGTGGCTATACAATATTATTTTTCTATTTTCTTATGAGTCCAACTCTCGGTTACATATTAGCCCAAACGAACCCAACTTTTAGGTGGGTTGTATACTATGCCCAACTAAGTGTGTGATCGATCGGAAAGGGGAGAAATTTAAAAATAGCCAGACTTACAATTGGTAATTGAATAATGATCATAGTTTTAAAAGTAATCGAAATTTAATAACTTTTTTTCATGTAAAAATAAAATCTGAACAAAAAACCCTTAAGTATCCGGAAATATTCCAGCATAATATGTTGGAATTAGATTTATTTTACATATGAGCTTCTGGCATAATGTGCTGGAGTTACAACATAATATGCGGGAAGTTTATATGCAGGAGCTCTATAATCCCACATATTATGCTTAAACTTTTCATTTTTCAGCAAAATAATAATTATTTTTAATGACATTACAAACACTAGCTATTTTTCGATTACCAGTCCGAAAACTAGCTTGTCCGTGCTATCTTTACATTGGAAAGCCACTCATTGCTATTCTCGTTAGGATTGGATATAGATAGGAAAATCTATCGACTAGTCATATTTTTATAGGCGAATTTTACCATTCGTGCGGGAACTTTAATGAATGTTGTCAAGAATATAATTTAATTGAATTGATGTTGGTTGTTCGTAAATAAATCTTTAAACATTGGAAATCAGAGGTACATATCTATGATAGTGTTGAGAAATTAATAATGGAGGAAGTCCAAATAAAAAAACCTCAACCCGTTTGTGTCGGTCTTTCCCGAAAATAAAAACAAACAAGAAACTCTGTGGACGACATATATAGGTTGGTACTTGGTAACATGAAAATCGGGTGGAGCAAGTCAAATTACGGGTAGGTAAAAACAATTGAAATTTATTATTAATGTAAATTAGGCCTTATCTAAGGATGAATAATAACTGAATTGCCCATTGTAGCTTTTATATAGGAGAGTATGGTGGGAATGATAACTACTTGATCCGAAACTGTAGAGAGTTACTCTCTTATCTGCCTCTCTCTATTCCTTGTTTTCTCATTTCTATTTTCTCTTTGATTCACCATTTCCAGAGCAAGGTACTTTTTTATGCGCTTCAATTTTCTTTCTTTGTCACGTACAATATCTCTGTATTATATACCTTATAGCGTATAGCTTATAATTAAGCATCTTTTGTTAATTTACATTTTTATATTATGGATCTCAGTTGTAATTTGGTTTTGTTAGGTTTAGTTTGGAAAACAATGTGCTTGTTCGATCTTTTTTCTTACAGAAGAATTGGCTTTAAAAAACAGTTGAAAACGGAAAAAATATTAGTAGTAGAGTAATAGCCCGTTTGGCCAAGCTTCTAAAATCAGCTTATTCTCAAAAGTACTTCTTAAAAAAGTGTTTTTTGGTGAGAAACAGTTTGTGTTTGATTAATTAATTTGAAAAACATTTTTGAGCAGTAATTAGTGTTTGGCCAAGCTTTTGAAAACTGCTTCTAAGTGTATTTTTCTCAAAAGTGCTTCTAGAAAAGTGTTTTTGGAGAGAAGCTACTTTTTTCTGCTTCTTCCCAAAAACATTTTTTTTTCTTCCAAAAGCTTGACCAAACACCTTAATTTTTTGTCAAAAGTACTTTTGGCAAAAAAAAAGTACTTTTGCCCAAAAACAAATTTGGCCAAACAGGCTATAAGGCTGAATAAAGACTTTTGATCAGCCTCATAATTAAATTTAACTACAGTCATCAACAGTTTACACTTTATTTATAATCTTTATATGATTATTAGACAAAAATACAATCATGAAAGGGGATAAGCGATGAGCTTAAAGAGATAGAACAGATAGTTAAGCTATCTATTGCTACTGCTAGGGGTGCAAACTTGCAATATCAATTTTTAAAAAAATTAATTTTTTAATTATTACCTTGCTATTCTAAATGAATCAAATTAGTATTTGAACCCCAGTATCTAGTCAGAAACACCGTCATATAAAATGGGATGAATTGAATGACGTGTTTCTTTCTCTGACCCGACTAATTACAAAATATTCTGCGAATGGTGGTGCAGAGTTTTGATAATTGGCAAAATGGGAGGAAGAGTTCAACACATCCAGCTGGGAGGTCCAATGTTGATTAAGGAAATTGTGATAGGTTTTGTGTGTGCATGTGCAGCTGGTGGTGCTTTTAAGATGTGGCATTGGGATATGCAGAAAAGGGCTAAGACTTTCTATGAGCAACTTGACAGAGGTGAGGCCACTGTTGTTGCTGAAGAGTATTAACTCCTCATCCCTCGAAAACCAGTCAACTCCTTCCCTCCTCTTGAAGAGGAATATTTCGAGATACGAATAATCATTGAGACACTGCGTTTAAATATATATATATTTTTTTTTTTGTTTTCTTTGTTGAATTAAATGAATGACATCTATTCAGTTTGTGTGTCGATGTTTAGTTGTGGAACTGACTTGGTATGCATTGAAGGAGAAACGATAAGATCTACATATGACATGTCTATTGTCTTTTTTTCCCTTTGCTCTTTCATCGATGCACATGATTCTTGCTTTCATTTACCCGCAGGAGCGCATCTTGTTTTTGTAGATGAGTTTACTCCTACGCCGATGATTCGATGGATAAATGGGTTGAAAGAATGGATAATCTTTTTATTTTATTTTTGATTAATTGTTATATATTACGATGCCTTAATATGCTCATCCTTTGAGATTAAAATGTGAAAACGAGTGCATTGTGACCTGCATGTGCATTTTAATTCAAGAGGGATCAAATACCAGAAGAAGATTCTAAGAGAACCTTTGGGGCTATTTCTCTTTCTCCTTAGTTTTAATTTTATACGTTAAATTGAACTATCAAACCAGCTGATATTCGATACAAATATGTCTACAACTACAACAGTAACTGTTACAAGTGATTCTTTTACCTTCATCATGATTTCATTATCCAAAATTTGATTGCTCGATTATGTACCAAACTTACATTTTTAAATAGAAGTAGAGGAGCAAAAATCTTGAAACTTAATTACTCCCTCCGTTCCAGTTTATGTGAACTTATTTTCTTTTTTGTCCGTTCCTAAAAGAATGATCCATTTCTAAATTTGAAAATAATTTTGCTTAAAACTTACAATTATACCCTTAATGAGAAACTTTTATAACCACACAAATATTCTGGACCCCTTTTTGATTTGTTTAGGACCACAAATTTCAAAAGTCTTCATTTTTTCTTAAATTCCGTGTCCAATTAAACATGTTCACATAAATTGGAACGGAGGGAGTAACTTTTAAACCTGCGAGTCTAGTGGTAGATAATAATTAAGCTGCAACTTGAAACATACAGGTAACAGGTTTAATTCTCAGACCTTTTCTTTTCCCGTCAATACTTCGAGTCTGTGCCACCCTCCAAAGAGAAGTTCAAAAATAAGAGAAAGGAAGAAAAAAGAAAAAAAGAAATAAGGAAAAAGAAAAAAGGAAATGGAGAGAGATAAAAACGTTAACTTTGAACCTTTTTATTGTGGTTTGGACCGTAGAAATTTTTCATGGATTGACCAACGTCCAAGTTAATTCCATCTCACACAAGTTTCTCCAGAAACAACTATAGAAACTTACTACGATTTATTCATAAAAATTCTACTTCGGTACTTAAGTTCAAAATGACCTCTCAATGTGATCACCCCAGAGGCCATCTCATGTTTTAAAACTAAATTTTGTGTTGCGAATCCTTAAATATCTCATTTTAGCCTTTCTTGACTTGCGTGCGCAGTTCGTGGACTGACCCGGAAGGCTTATATGGTAAAAACTGATAAAAACAATAACTTTTGCCTTAAAAGTTGATTTTAGTTGATTCCGGTCAATGTTTTGAGTAAACGGATACGAACCCGTATTTTGACGATCCCGCTGGGTCCGTATTGAAATTTGAAACCTGGGCATATGCCCGGAGTCGAATTCCGAGGTCCCTAACTCGAGATACGAATTTTTGTTGAAAATTAAAAGTCTGAAAATTTAAATGGTTTTAAGAATCTATTGATGTTTGGCATTATTGATACCGGGCCCGTATTTTAGTTTCGGAGCCCGATACAGGTTCAATATAATATTTATGACTTGTCTGTGAAGTTTCGTAAGAAACGGAGTTAGTTTTACATGATTCGGACGTCCGATTGTGAAAATAGAGGATTTAAAGCTTTCTTGAAAACTTCATTCGATTTGGTGTTCAATTCGTAGTTTTAGGTGTTATTTTGGCGATTTGATCGTGCTAGCAAGTTCGTATGATATTTTAGGACTTGTGTGCATGTTTGGTTTGGAGCCCCGAGGGCTCGGGTGAGTTTCAGATAGGTTACGGGAAGTTTTAGACTTAGAAATCTAGTTTTTCTGCAGCTTCAGGTACCTTTTGGTTTCCTTCTTCGCGTTTGCGAAGGCTCTCTCGCGAACGCGAAGTGTAAGCTGGACTGGGGGATGGTTTGTTCTACGCGAATGCGAGGCCATGGTCGCGAACGCGGAGCACTGGGGGGGGGGGGGTGTCTGCTCTTCGCAAACATGACCGGAAAGACGCGAACGCGTAGGTTATTGGAGGTGGGTTGGGGATCAGTGGGTTGTTCTACGCGAACGCGGGCCAAGGCTCGCGAACGCGATGGTCAGGGGGAACAAACATCGTGAACACGTGCAATCCATTGCGAACGCGAAAGCCCTTCAGGTTGTTGCCCATCGCGAACGCGACAGGCCCTTCGCGAACGCGAAGAAGGCCTGGCGCATGTGACTTAAAATAGACCGTAAAACGGGATTTTACCCATTTTTCATAAACACTCCATTAGAGATCGTCCTAGGTGAGATTTTGAAGGGAAAACTCAACACCAATTCATAAGTTTGTACTCTCTAACTAATTTTCTTGCATTTCTATCATCACCCATTAAATTTCTAGCCCTAAACTTTGTTCTTTCATGATAGAAAATTAGGGATTTTAGAATAATTGAGGGTTTTTGCAAATTGGGGATTTAGACTTCAATTTAGGGTCGGATTCCGAAATTTATTACATATTCGGGCTCGGGGGTGAATGAGTTTGGTCCGAACCTCGAGTTTTAACCAAGCGAGGCCGGGGTGATTTTTGACCTTTTGGGGGGAAGTTTGGAAAACCTAAATTTATGCATTGTAATTGATTTCTTTAGAAATAATTGATGTTATTTAGCTAATTGTGGCTAGATACGAGTGGTTTGGAGGTGGAATGTAGAGGAAAAACGGTAATTGAGCAGTGAGTGGCCTACGAAGCGATGTAAGTATTGTGCCTAACTTTTACTTGAGGGATTAGGAATCCTTGGCTTAATTGCTATATGAAAATCATGTGAGCGGTGTATATGTGAGGTGACGAGTACTTATGCGCTGCCAATTTATCTATTTTGCCTGTTTCTCTCCCGTTCTTCCTATATTGTTTCTTTCCCCTACTTTTGCGTACTTGTATTTTCATGCTTAATTGCTACTTGTTAGATGTTGTTTCTCCTTCCAGAAGATAATTGTTATTCCATACATTCCTTATCCCCTATTACTTGCTTAAGCTGTTCTTATTTGTATTTTAGTTATATAAGGGTGAATTGATATCATACGGTGAGATCGGGTTGCACGCTGCAACATTTTATTTATATTCTGTTACTATATTATCAAGAAGAAATAAGAGAGGATTATGATATGTACAGTGAGATCGGGTTGCGAGCAACAACAATTTATATGTTTATGTTAATTTTTTAACTGTGTTAGTTGTACGGTAGATTGAACTGCACTAAAGGATTGGTAATAGCTGAACACTAGTGAAGTACGTTGGGTGCTATATTTATTCTTGCAAGTTATTGTTTTTACTTTATTCTGCCTTCTTTTCTGTCTTATTATTCACTGTATGCAGCTTATGTTGTGAGTGTCCCGCCGTAGCCTCGTCACTCCATCGTCGAGGTTAGGCTCGGCACTTACCAGTACATGGGGTCGGTTGTACTGATACTGCACTTTGCACTTCCTGTGCAGATAGTGGCTGATCGAGATGCTGGCTGCAGATTTCACGACTCGGAGACCTAAGGTAGTCCTGCTGGCGTCCCCTTCTACACTCCTATACTTACTGATTTTACTTTACTTCATAAACAATTGCACTTTCTTTCAGACAAATGTTTGTATAAAAGTCTTAGTATGTTCATGAGTTGTGACTCCGGATTCTGAGTAGACATAACATGTAATTAAAGTTGTTATCTATATAACTTCATGTTTATTTCGATTTATTTTTGCTTGTTTACTGATAATCACTAAATTGTAAAGAATTGGCTAAATAACCTCTAACGTTGGCTTGCCTGGCAAGTGTGATGTTAGGCTCCATTACGGTTCCGACGGTAAAAATTTCGAGTCGTGACACTCATCTATATCTATCTATCTATCTATCAATCTATCTATATCTATATTATATTAAAAGCACGAAGGCCTTAGCAAAATGTCGTTCGCTTTTTTTACCTTTTAAAAATAGCATTGAACAAAATTATAATTTAATTATTTTGCTAATTCTTCGGATAGTAAATCAACTAAAATTTTTGTTATTAAATCTTACCTTATTTGAATTGCCCTAGTATTTTAGGAATTCAAAGGCAAATATATTTCTACTTATAAATATGGTAATATATATTTCATATTTACAATCAGATATTCATAGTCTAGTCATGCACTTTTATATTCTTATTATAATATTCAATTCAAAGTTTGTTATTAAACTAATAGGTAATTAGCATTCCATACGATAGTTAAGAAAAGTATCTATGTGTTTGATTTAGGAGGTCTTTAATCAGTAGTAGACCTGGCAAGATAGTTAAAAAGTAATAGTTAATCATCTAATCCAATTCATTAAAAATGGGTTGGATAACTGATTTTTTTTAAATCGGGTCGAATATGAGTAATTATCCATATTATCCATTAGAAAAATGAGTAACCAAATAGNCATTAAAACTGGGTTGGATAACTGACTTTTTTAAACCGGGCGAATATGGGTAATTACACATATTATCCATTAGAAAAATGAGTAATCAAATGGGTAACCAATGGGTAAAATATGGATAATACAGGGTGTGTTTTTGGTTGACTTAAACTTTTTGGAAAACATTTTCCAAAACTCCTTCTCAACCTTCCCCACCCTATTCCTTACCCTCACCAACCCCCCCACACCCACACACCTAACTCCACCTCATGTCCTCTCTCCAAAAAGGTTTTTTTTCGTCACCACCCACTTAATCCCGCAAAAAAAATATTTTTACTTTTTTTTTAATTTAAAATTTCTGTTTCTTTTTCTTGCACCCCCCACCCCCTGCCTCCACTCCCACACAATTTTTCTTTTTACCTTTTTTTGTAATTTTAAAATTTCTTTTTTTTTTCCTACACCCCCNTTTTTTTTTTATTTTTTTTTAAAATTTTTTTTTTTTCCCCCCCCCCCCCCCCCCCCCAGAAAAAATATTTTTTTTAAATATATTTTCAGTTTTACTTTTTTCATCTTTCGGTTTACAGGTTCAAAATTTTACAAGTTCCAAATATATGAGTTCGGAGGTTTATGTGTTTCGAAGTTTACGGGTTCGAAATTTTGCGGTTTCGAAAGTTTGCAGTTCAGAAGTTTATGAAATTTGTGGGTTCGGAAGGTTGTTGGTTCGAAAGTTTATGGCTTCATGTTTATTTTATCAAAATTATTTATGAATACTCTTGAGAAAATATTTTCCTTAATTTGCGTACCAAACACCAGAAAGTGAATAAGATTACTACTTGTTCTCCAAGAAAACATTTTTCTTTATACCAAACATACCCACAATTATTGGAAAATTATTTCAGTAATGTTCTTCTGTTGCAAGGGGCAACAAATTCATATTAGAGCTTGAGGCTAATGTGAAGTTATGAATGGATAATATAGTTACTCATTTTATCTGCGGGTTAACCCGTTTTTAACCCGTGTTAAATATGGATCGGGTCGAATAATTTACCCATTTTTTTCATTACCCGTTTCGACCCGAACCATATCCGATCCGCCCCGCCCGCTTGCCACTCCTAATCAGTAGCAATACCTTTTTCCTCGAGAATTTAAGTCTTTCCTTAATATTTATGAATTTTAAATTAACATGCATTACATGCTTTCTTATTTGAAATATGTAAAATCAATATATTGTTATAAACAGAATTCTATTTATGGTGAATGTCTATATTCTACAGAGATTCTAGGGTTTGTTACTTGGTGGCTAAGTCACTCTTTCCCTATAAATAGAGGGGTCTTACCCCATTGTAAATCATCGCAAAATTCAATAAGAATTACCTCTTTCTCTCTCTTTCTCTGCAATATTGTTCTTCTTCTTTTATTGTTTTATAACACGTTATCAACAGAGACTCTACCGTCTCGCGAAGCTCTTTGAGAAGATTAAGGTATAACTTTCTCCTCTCCTTTTTTTTAATTATGACTGACATTATGAAAAGAAAGTTCATTGACCTTTAAATTTCGGGAAAGAACATATGACATGGGTGTTGGATGCTGAAATCCATTTAGATGCAATGGGTCTTGGAGACGCCATTAAAGACAAAAATAAAGCATTTACCCAAGACTGTGCTAAGGCCTTAATTTTCTTGCGCCATCACCTTGATGAAGGGTTGAAAATAGAATATCTCACAGTCAAAGATCCCCTTGTTTTGTGGAATGGCTTAAGGAAAGATATGACAACATAAAGTTGGTCACTCTTCCACAAGCACGATATGATTGGGCTTATCTGAGGCTCCAAGACTTTAAGTCACTTTCTGAATATAATTCTACAATGTTCAGAATTACTTCTAAATTGAAACTCTGTGGAGATACTATCACTGATTATGATATGCTTGAAAAAACGTTTACAACGTTTCATGATTCCAATATGGTCTTGCAACAGCAATGCCGAGAGAAAGGTTTCAAGAAGTACTCTGAGTTGATTACTATTAGGCCCAAATTTGGTTCAGGATGCATTGGAGAGGGTGAAGTTGATTCAGGAGTGACTTCGTACGACTCAGTCTAGACAGAAGAGCTATGCGGACCGGAAGGTTCGAGATGTCTCTTTCATGGAGGGCGATAAGGTGCTGCTGAAGGTGTCACCCATGAAGAGTGTTTTGAGGTTCGGGAAGAGGGGCAAGCTTAGTCCCCGGTTCTGGTCCTTTTGAGGTGCTTCAGAAGGTTGGAGAGGTGTCTTATAGACTTGCCTTGCCACCCAGCTTGTCTAGTGTTCATCCGGTATTCCATGTGTTGATGCTCCGGATGTATGTTGGTGACCCGTCTCATGTTTTGGACTTCAGCACAGTTCAACTCGGGGATGATATGTCTTATGAGGTGGAGCGAGTTGCTATTTGGGCTCGCGAGGTCAGAAAGTTGAGGTCAAAGGAGATAGCTTCAGTGAAGGTACAGTGGAGAGGTCACCTAGTGGAGGAGGCCACTTGGGAGATCGAGCGGGAGATGCGGAGCAGATATCCTCACTTGTTTGAGACCCCAAGTACGTTTCTAGACCAGTTTGAGGATGAACGTTTGTTTAATAGGGGGAGAATGTAACGACCCTGTCGGTCATTACGTAGAACATGCATTAATTTCACTATTTCTGCCTTGTTGTAGCTTGGTTAGACTGTTCGTTATGTATTAGAGTTGGTTAGTTCGGGTTCGGCGTGGTTATAGAAGGAATTGAGACACTTAGTCATAAAAGTAGCCTTAGAGTTGGGAAAAGTCAACTGGGAGTTGATTTGTTGGTAAACAACCTCGGAATGTAGAATTCATGGTTCAGATAGCTTCGTTAGGTGATTTGGGACTTAAGAGTGTGTTCGGAATATTTTTGTGATATCCGGTATAGAATTAGGCTTGAATTGGCGGAAGTTAGTTTTGGAGATTTCCGGTCGGCAGTGGAAAATAGGCTATCGGGGTCGGAATGGAATTACGACAGTTGGAACAGGTTCATAATGTCATTTTGGATATGTTTGCAAAATTTCAGGTCAATCGGAGTTGTTTTGGATAGTTTTGGCGTCGTTGGTGGAATTTAGAAAGTTGGAAGTTCATAGGCTTGAATTCGATGGGTTTCTGGAGTTTTGATGTTGTTTTTGATGTTTTGAAGGCTCGACTAAGTTTGAATGACCATACGTGATGTGTTGGTATGTTTGGTTGTGGTATCGAGGGGCTCAGGATGGTTTTGGGTGGTTAACGGGGAGTTTGGAATGATTTGGCTGTTGCTGAAGTTGTTGGTGCTGGTGTTTTCGCACCAGCTAAATGGGAGCCGCAGGTGCGGGCCCGCAGGAGTGGATGAGGCTCCGCAGGTGCGGAAGTTTGGCTAGGTGAAGAGATTTCCGCAGGTGCGAGGTAATTGACGCACCTGCGAAGCCGCAGGTGCGGGAGATGAGGACCTTGGGGTTTTCCGCAGGTGCACACCTGGGACCGCAGGTGCGGTTCCGCAGGTGCGCGTAAGTGGCCGCAGGTGCGGAACCACTTGGCAGAAGGTATAACAGCGTGCCTTCGCGAATTTGAGCCATCTTCCTCAATATTTCATCTGGGTTTGAAGCTTTTGAAAGGTTTTTGAAGAGGGAATTCGATAGTTCTTCATTGATGTAAGGTTTTTGGACTCTAAACTCGTTTATATGTGATTAAAGGTCGGATTAATGGTGAAAAATTAGGGAACAATCAATGCAAAATGGGTAGGGCTTGGGATTAAGAGGCTTTAGAATGAGAATTTGAGGAGTCATTTGGACTCCGATTTTAGTGTTCTTGTTATGTATAAACTCGTGGGAGGATGAGGATTCGTGTGGTGTAAATTTTGTCGAATTCCGAGGCGTGGGTCCGGGGTCGGGTTTGACCAACTTCAGGATTTTTGAATATTTTTGATAAATTTCGATTGGAATTAATTCCTTAGCATATTATAATAATATACATCTGATTGTTGGTAGATTTGGAGCACTCGGAGGCCGAATTTAGAGGCACGGGCACTGTAAAGTAATATTTTTAGCCGGTTTTGAGGTAAGTAACGCTTCCAAACTTGGAAATAAGGGTTCGAAACTCCAAGTTACCTGATATTTGATGTTAATTAAGGTGACGCACCTGCCTAGTGACGGGCATGCGGGCGTACACCCAATCTTTGTGGCCTGGCTCACCCCATGGCACTCCCTAATGGTCAATTCAGGTTGAGACTTGTACTGTGGAGCTTGTAGTTAGTTGGAACGTACTAGAAATCATGCTAAGTATGAATGTTAAGGCTTCACGCCGATATGTTCAAACCGGAATGGTCGACTGTTACTGTCGCTATCTGCGATTATTTGTTTTCATGTACTCAGTCCTGTTATAGTATATATTCCATGCCTCAGTCTCATAGGTTACTAGTTTATTTCTATATTATCATTGTTTTGGGTTGATTGTTATATTTGAGAGCATTGTGAGTGAGACTGGAAAGTATTGAGTGAGTGAGGCCGAGAGCCTGGTATTGAGACAGTTAAGAGATTTGACTGCTCACCGCAGCGATCCTTGAATCATGCCTTCGTTGGCTTGATATAGCGCTTGGGCTTATAGGAGCCCCTCCGGAGTCTTTACACCCCCAGTGAGCGCACATATATTGAAGGATGAATTTTCCCTGGGCATGGATCTTGCCCGAAGCTATTTGATACATATTGAGGGATGGATCATCTCTGAACATGGATCTTGTCCGAGTGATATGTTCTGGAGATGGATCTTCTCCGTGGGGTTGGACTGGCCTTTTTTCTCGGTACTCGGTGACCACGTCACTTGGGTTTATGCATAATCCGGGATGGACCTTCCCTGGGCCTGAAGGCCAATTCTAGTACTGAGTGGACTTTCTTGTGAGAGTAGGGATACTGGGTACATACTCATTCCTGATTCTTTATGATTATATGCTGTTATGTAGAGTTTACAGGCATAATTTGGTGCTTCTTTCTTATTTTCCTGCCATATTACTATCATGTTCAAGATATATACTGTCCATAGACATCGGAGGTTTAGTCCGTCACTACCTCCCAACCCATAGTTTGTTTTTGTTACTACTGAGTTGGTGTACTCACGTTACCCCTCATCAAAAGGTGCTATTCGATAATGTCTGTCTAGCAGACTCCCTGATAACCCTAGTTGCACCTTGTGTGTAGATCCAGGTACATCGGGACTTGGCTCTGGTCATTGAGTAGCGGCAGTTTCCATCAGAGTTGTCGAGGTAGCAACTGGCGTCCGTGATCTCGTCATCTCTTTCCTATGCTGCCTGTTGTTATTTACTTTTCAGACTATGTTGGTCATTCCTCTTTTAGTTACATTATGTATTAGCAGCTCATGACTGTGTGACACTGGATCCGGGATTTTAGGATTTGAGTTTGATTTTTCACAAATTATTTCCAAATCCTGATTTACTATTATTACTGATTTCGGATTTATTAAAAAGGGTTTTGCCTCTATAATTGAACCTAGATTAGTTATAGATAGGTGGCTGGCCTGGTTCCACGACAGGCGCCATCACGACTCCGAAATTGGGTCGTGACAAGTTGGTATCAGAGCTCTAAGTTGAATAGGTCTCACCAGTCATGAGCAGGTTTAGTAGAGTCTTGTGGATCAGTACGAAGACGTTTGTACTTGTCTTAGAGAGGCTACAGAACCCTTAGGATATTCCACATTTCTTTGAAATTCTGTCGTGCGACTCTGTTGAACTCTGGAACTGAACTTCTGTTGTTTTCGTTCTCTCGCAGATGGTGAGGACTCGTGCTACCGATAGTGGTGATCAGACACCAGCAGGACCAGCCAGAGGTCGAGGATGTGGTTGAGGTCGTGGCAGAGGGAGGGGTGCAACCCGCACAGCAGCCGGGGCAGCACCTGTGGACCCTCCCCATTGCTCAGGATCAGGTCCTCGCAGTTGAGATCCCAGCGGGGCAGGCTCAGGCACCAGTAGTGCCCATTGTGATTTCGGGTCTTCAGAAGACCCTAGCCCAGATTTTGACGGTGTGCACCAGCTTGGCACAGGCCGTCGCTATGTCCATTACTGCAACTACTTCTCAGGCCGGGGGAGGCATTCAAACTCCAGCAGCCCGGACACCTGAGCAGGTCACCCAGGGACTTCCGACACCTGGGGCAGTTCCAGTGCAACCGATCGCTCCGGTACAGGATTACGTGGTCCCGGCTTAGGCTCATGATGAGCAGCATAGGTTGGAGAGGTTCAGCAGACTCTAGCCTCCGACTTTAAGTGGTATAGAGGGCGAGGATGCCCAGTCATTCTTGGACAAGTGTCAGAGGATACTACGCACAACATGGAAATTAGAGGCCAGTGGGGTCCCATTTACTACCTTCCAGTTTTCAGGAGCTGCACTTGCTTGGTGGGAGGCCTATGAGAGGCGTAAACACGCTGATGCAACGCCCCTTACATGGCACCAATTCTCTATTCTCGTTTTGGAGAAATATATACCATACTCTCGCAGAGAGGAGCTGCGCAGAGAGTTCGAGCAGTTGCGTCAAGGAGACATGACCGTGACGCAGTATGAGATGAGGTTCTCTGAGTTAGACCATCATGCCATTTGGCTAGTCCCCACAGACAAAGAGAGGATCCAGAGGTTCGTTGATGGTCTCACTTACCAGCTATATATTTTTCTGACCAGGGAGAGGGTATATGGCGCTTCTTTTGAGGAGGTAGTTGATATAGCCAGGGAGATTAAGTCAGTACGCCGGCAGAAGCGTGTTGAGAGGGAGTCCAAGAGGCCTCGAGGATCTGGTAGTTATGGTGGTGTTTGCTCAAGAGGTCAGTCGCAACATAGCAGAGGCCGTTAATTCAGGCCTCCTCAGCTAGCTCGTCCAGTTTACAGTGGTGCTTCATCAGGACACGGCCCCCGCAGCTTCCATCCGGGCCATTCATCATTTAGTGCACTTCCAGCCCAGAGCTCATCCCGTCCACTATCAGTTCAGGGTTCTTCAGCACATGGCTCTTCTAGCAGCTACTCTGGTCCTAGGGGTTCCCTTCAGTCCCCACCGTCATTTGATGAGAGGGGTTGCTTCAAGTGTGGGGATCCGGGTCACATCAAGAGGTATTTTCCCCGCCTTTCTGGTAGTTCATTTCAGCACAGGAGCCAGCCTCCAGCTTCAGCACTAGTTTCTTCACCACCCGCTTAGGTAGCCAGGGGTAAGGGCCAGTCCGTTAGAGGCCGCCCTAGAGGGGGAGGTCGATCAGGTGGAGGACATGCCTATTTCTATGAAATTTCGGCTAGACCAGATATCATGGCTTTAGATGCAGTGATTACAAGTATTATCTCTGTCTGTCACCGGGATGCTTCGGTATTATTTGATCCTGGTTCGACGTATTCATATGTTTGGTCATACTTTGCACATTTCTTGGATACGCCCCGTGAGTCTTTGATTTCATCTGTTCATGCATCGACTCTGGTGGGGGATACTGTTGTGGTGGACCGGGTGTACCAGTCTTGTGTTATATCTATTGGGGGTCTGGAGACCCGGGCAAATCTATTATTGCTTAGCATAGTTGACTTCGATGTGATTTTGGGCATGGATTGGTTATATCCATGCCATGTTGTTCTTGACTGTCACGACAAGACTGTGACCTTAGCTATGCCCGGATTGCCAAGGATTGAGTGGAGAGGTTTGATGGAGTATGTGCCTAGTAGGGTGATTTCCTACCTGAAGGCTCAGGGTATGATTGGGAAGGGATGTGAGTCTTATCTGTCTTTTGTGAGAGATGTTAGTAGTGATACTCCTTCTATTGATTATGTTCCTGTGGTCTGTGAGTTCCCGGACGTCTTCCCTATAGACTTGCCAGGCATGCCACCTGACAGGGACATTGATTTTGGTATTGACTTGTTACCAGACACCCAGCCTATCTCTATCCCACCTTACCGCATGGCCCCAACAGAGTTCAAGGAATTAAAATAGCAGCTTCAGGAACTCCTAGATAAGGGGTTCATTCGGCCTAGTGTGTCACCTTGGGGTGCACCGGTGTTGTTCATGAAGAAGAAGGATGGGTCTATGCGCATGTGTATTTACTATAGGCAGCTGGACAAGGTTACGGTGAAGAACCGGTATCCTTTGCCCCATATTGATGACTTGTTTGATCATATTCAGGGAGCTAAGGTGTTCTCTAAGATTGACTTGAGGTCTGGGTATCATCAGTTGAAGATTCGGAATTCTGATATTCCGAAGACTGCTTTCAGGACCAGATATGGTCACTACGAGTTTTTGGTTATGTCATTTGGGCTGACCAATGCCCCAACCGCGTTCATGCATATGATGAACAATGTGTTTCAGCCTTACCTTGATTCATTCGTCATTGTGTTCATTGATGACATCCTGGTGTATTCTCGTAGCCAAGAGGAGCACGCTCAGCATTTGAGGGTTGTGTTGCAGAGGTTGAGAGAAGAGAAGCTTTATGCAAAGTTTTCCAAGTGTGAGTTTTGGCTTGGTTTGGTAGCTTTCTTGGGGCACGTGGTGTTTAGTGAGGGTATTCAGGTGGATCCGAAGAAGATTGAGGCGGTGCAAAGTTGGCCCAGACCGTCCTCAGCTACAAGGATAAGGAGCTTCCTTTGTTTGGCGGCGTATTACCGTCGCTTTGTGGAGGGATTCTCTTCTATTGCTTCACCCTTGACCAGATTGACCCAGAAGGGTGCTCCATTCAGATGGTCCGATGAGTGTGAGGAGACCTTTCAGAAGCTCAAGTCAGCATTGACTACAACTCCGGTATTGGTCTTGCCTACTGGTTCAGGTTCTTACACAGTCTATTGTGAAGCTTATAGAGTTGGC
The DNA here is from genome assembly GCA_005239495.1 of Nicotiana undulata. NCBI lineage: Eukaryota > Viridiplantae > Streptophyta > Magnoliopsida > Solanales > Solanaceae > Nicotiana > Nicotiana undulata. The sequence goes on along the minus strand of ML242606.1, from coordinate 28,389 downwards.
TTGGGAGCAGTTCTGATGCAGGAAGGTAGGGTGATTGCCTACGCGTCCAGAAAGTTGAAGGTGCATGAGAGGAATTATCCAGTGCATGATCTTGAGCTAGCTACCATTGTTCATGATTTAAAGATTTAGCATCATTATTTGTATGGGGTGCAGTTTGAGATTTTCACCGATCATCGTAGCTTGCAGTATCTGCTGAAGCAGAAGGATATGAATTTACGTCAAAGGAGATGGTTGGAGCTTCTTAAAGATTATGACCTCACCATTCTATATCATCCAGGGAAGGCCAATGTAGTGGCCGATGCCCTGAGTTGCCGAGCAGGGAGTTTGGGGAGTCTAGCCTATCTTTCAGCAGTAGAGCGACCCTTGGCACGTGATGTTCATGCCTTAGCAGAGCAACTTGTGAGATTGGAGTTGTTAGAGCCTCCGCGGGTATTAGCTAGCATGGCTTCCCGGTCTACTCTCTACGATCACATTAGAGCGCGACAGTATGATGACAATCACTTGTTGGTTCTTCAGGATTAGGGTCCGTCGGGGTGATGCCAAGGATGTGACTATTGGGGATGACGGGGTTATGAGGATGCAGGGCCGTATTTCTGTGCCCAATGTAGATGGGATTCGAGAGTTGATATTAGCAGAGGCATATAGCTCGCGGTACTCCATCCATCCGGGTGCCGCGAAGATGTACCAGGACTTGAGACAACAGTATTGGTTGAGGCGGATGAAGAGAGATATTTCCGAGTATGTAGCACGGTGTCTCAACTGCCAGAAGGTCAAGTATGAGCACCAGAGACCAGGTGGATTGCTTCAGGAGTTAGTTATTCCGGAGTGGAAGTGGGAGCGAATCACCATGGACTTTGTAGTAGGGCTTCCACGGACTTCGAAGGGATTTGATGATATTTGGGTCATTGTGGATCGACTGACCAAGTCCGCACATTTCATTCCTGTCAGTACTACTTATACTTCGGAGAGGTTAGCTTGTATCTACATCAGGGAGATTGTCCGATTGCATGGAGTCCCAGTTTCTATCATTTTTGACAGAGGTACTCAGTTCACATCTCAATTTTGGAGAGCCATGCAGAGAGGTATGGGTACGCAGGTAGAGTTGAGCACAACATTTCACCCTTAGACCGACGGGCAGTCAGAGCGGACTATTCAGATCTAGGAGGACATGTTCCGTGCCTGTGTGATTGATTTTGGTGGCTCGTGGGATCAGTTTTTGCCACTAGCAGAGTTTGCATATAATAACAGCTACCAGTCCAGTATCCAGATGGCGCTGTATGAGGCTTTATATGGTAGGAGGTGTAGATCTCCGATTGGTTGGGTCGATCCCGGCGAGGCTAGGCTATTAGGCCTAGATTTAGTTCAGGATGCATTGGAGAGGGTGAAGTTGATTCAGGAGCGACTTCGTACGACTCAGTCTAGGCAGAAGAGCTATGCGGACCGAAAGGTTCGGGATGTGTCTTTCATGGAGGGCGATAAGGTGCTGCTGAAGGTGTCACCCATGAAGGGTGTTTTGAGGTTCGGGAAGAGGGGCAAGCTTAGTCCCCGGTTCATTGGTCCTTTTGAGGTGCTTCAGAAGGTTGGAGAGGTGTCTTATAGACTTGCCTTGCCACCCAGCTTGTCTAGTGTTCATTCGGTATTCCATGTGTCGATGCGCCGGAAGTATGTTGGTGAACCGTCTCATGTTTTGGACTTCATCACAGTTCAGCTCGGGGATGCTATGTCTTATGAGGTGGAGCTAGTGGCTATTTTGGCTCGCGAGGTCAGAAAGTTGAGGTCAAAGGAGATAGCTTCAGTGAAGGTACAGTGGAGAGGTCAGGCAGTGGAGGAGGCCATTTGGGAAATCGAGCGGGAGATGAGGAGCAGATATCCTCACTTGTTTGAGACCCCAGGTACGTTTCTAGACCCGTTCGAGGACGAACGTTTGTTTAAGAGGGGGAGAATGTAACGACCCGGTCGGTCATTACGTAGAACATGCATTAATTTCACTATTTCTGCCTTGTCGTAGCATGGTTAGACTGTTCATGATGTATTAGAGTTGGTTAGTTCGGGTTCAGAGTGGTTATAGAAGGAATTGAGACACTTAGCCTCTAAAAGTAGCCTTAGAGTTGGGAAAAGTCAACCGGGAGTTGACTTGTCGGTAAACGAGCTCGGAATGCATATTTTATGGTTCATATAGCTTCGTTAGGTTATTTGGGACTTAGGAGTGTGTTCAGAATATTTTTGTGATGTCCGGTGTAGAATTATGCTTGAATTGGCGGAAGTTAGTTTTGGAGATTTCCGGTCGGCAGTGGAAAATAGGCTATCGGGGTCGGAATGGAATTCCGAAAGTTGGAACAGGTTTGTAATGTCATTTTGGATATGTCTACAAAATTTAAGGTCAATCGGAGTTGTTTTGGGTAGTTTCGGCGTCGTTGGTGGAATTTAGAAAGTTAGAAGTTCATAGGCTTGAATTAGATGTGTTTCTGGAGTTTTGATGTTGTTTTTGATGTTTCGAAGGCTCGACTAAGTTTGAATGACCATACGTGATGTGTTGGTATGTTTGGTTGTGGTCTCGAGGGGCTCGGGATGGTTTTGGGTGGTTAACGGGGAGTTTGGAATGATTTGGCTGTTGCTGAAGTTGTTGGTGCTGATGTTTTCGCACCTGCTAAATGGGAGCCGCAGGTGAGGGCCCGCAGGAGCAGATGAGGCTCCCCAGGTGCGGAAGTTTCACTGGGTGAAGAGATTTCCGCAGGTGCGAGGTAATTGCCGCACCTGCGAAGCCGCAAGTGCAGAAGATGAGGACCTTGGGGTTTTACGCAGGTGCACACCTGGGACCGCAGGTGCGCGTAAGTGGCCGCAGGTGCGGAACCACTGGGCAGAAGGTATAACAGCGTGCCTTCGCGAATTTGAGCCATCTTCCTCAATATTTCATCTGGGTTTGAAGCTTTTGAAAGGTTTTTGAAGAGGGAATTCGATAGTTCTTCATTGAGGTAAGGTTTTTGGACTCTAAACTCGTTTATATGTGATTAAAGGTCGGATTAATGGTGAATAATTAGGGAAAAATCAGTGCAAAATGGGTAACTAGGGCTTGGGATTAAGAGGTTTTAGAATGAGAATTTGAGGAGTCATTTGGACTCCGATTTTAGTGTTCTTGTTATGTATAGACTCGTGGGAGGATGATGATTCGTGTGGTGTAAATTTTGTCGAATTCTGAGGCGTGGGCCCGAGGGTCGAGTTTGACCAACTTCGGGATTTTTGAGTATTTTTGATAAACTTCGATTGGAATTAATTCCTTAGCATATTATAATGATATACATCTGATTGTTGGTAGATTTGGAGCACTCGGAGGCCGAATTTAGAGGTAAGGGCACTGCAGAGTAGTATTTTTAGCCGGTTTTGAGGTAAGTAGCGCTTCCAAACTTGGAACTGAGGGTTCGATACTCCAAGTTACCTGATATTTGATGTTAATTAAGGTGACGCACCTGCCTAGTGACGGGCATGCGGGCGTACACCCAATATTTGTGGCCTGGCTCACCCCATGGCACTCCCTAATGGTCAATTCAGGTTGAGACTTGTACTATGGAGCTTGTAGTTACTTGGAACGTATTAGAAATCATGCTAAGTATGAATGTTAAGGCTTCACGCCGATATGTTCAGATCGGAATGGTCGACTGATACTGTTTCTATCTGCGATTATTTGTTTTCATGTACTCAGTCCTGTTATAGTATATATTCCATGCCTCAATCTCAGAGGTTGCTAGTTTATTTCTATATTATCATTGTTTTGGGTTGATTGTTATATTTTAGAGCATTGTGAGTAAGACTGGAAAGTATTGACTGAGTGAGGCCGAGAGCCTGGTATTGAGATAGTTAAGATATTTTACTGCTCACCGCAGCTATCCTTGAATCATGCCTTTGTTGGCTTGATATAGCGTTTGGGCTTATAGGAGCCCCTCTGGAGTCTTTACACCCCCACTGAGCGCACATATATTGAGGGATGAATATTCCCTGGGCATAGATCTTGCCCGAAGCTATTTGATACATATTGAGGGATGGAACGTCTCTGGACATGGATCTTGTCCGAGTGATATGTTCTGGAGATGGATCTTCTCTGTGGGGATGGACTGGCCTTTTTTCTCGGTACTCGGTGACCACGTCACTTGGGTTTATGCATAATCCGAGATGGACCTTCCCTGGGCCTGAAGGCCAATTCTAGTACTGAGTGGACTTCCTTGTGAGAGTAAGGATACTGGGTACATATCATTCCTGATTCTTTATGATTATATGTTGTTATGTAGTGTTTACAGGCATAATTTGGTGCTTCTTTCTTATTTTCCTGCCATATTACTGTCATGTTCAAGATATATACTACTGTTCATAGACATCGGAGGTTTAGTCTGTCACTACCTCTCAGCCCATAGTTTGGTTTCGTTACTACTGAGTTGGTGTACTCACGTTACCCCTTGCACCTTGTGTGTAGATCCAGGTACATTGGGACTTGGCTCTGGTCATTGAGTAGCGGCAGTTTCCATCAGAGTTGTCGAGGTAGTAGCTGGCGTCCGTGATCTCGTCATCTCTTTCCTATGCTACTTGTTGTTATTTACTTTTCAGAATATGTTGGCCATTCCTCTTTTAGTTACATTATATTAGCAGCTCATGATTGTGTGACACTGGATCCAGGATTGTAGGATTTGAGTTTTGATTTTTCACAAATTGTTTCCAAATCCTGATTTACTATTATTACTGATTTCGGATTTATTTAAAAGGGTTTTGTCTCTATAATTGAACCTAGATTAGATATAGATAGGTGGCTGGCCTGGTTCCACGACTGGCGCCATCACAACTCTGAAATTGGGTCGTGAGAAAAATAACCACCAAAAATGGAAAGGGAAATATGAGAAGCCAAAGGCAAATGGTTCATAAACAGAATGTTATCGTTGCGGTGGAAAAGGCCATTGGGCAAATATTTGTCGTGTACCAAGACATTTGGTTGAGCTTTATCAAGCATCTCTAAAGAATAAAGGTGTCACGACCCGAAATCCCACCCTTCAGGCCGTGACTGCGTTTAACATTGAACCCGCTAGACAAGCCAACGTGTAAAGTTAATCTAACATTGAGATACCATCTTAACCGAAATAACAAAACACTTTACAGTTTTTAACAACGGAAATGGAATAATAATTCAAAAATGCTAACTGAAATAGTAAATACAGAACGTCGCATAAGCCCAAAAAACCGGGATGTCACAACTCACGAACTCTCTATAGAGTGCTAAATACAAGTCTGAAAGGAAAATACATCATTGTCTTTGAGACTAGCGGAAAATGTAAGACAATAAGAAATCCAAAGGGTAGAAGAGACACCAAGGCCCACGAACGCCAGCGGGTATACCTTGAAGCTCTGGGTGGACTGAAGGTGACTCCCTCAACGCTGTCCACTGGGTCCGGGTGCGGGATCTGCACAACATTAAGAAGTGCAGTGTAGCATCAGTACAACCGACCCCATGTACTGAGTAACTAACGAGCCTAACCTCGGCCGAAGTAGGGACGAGGATAGACTTAGCAACAACATTAACCTGTCCTATTCTACAACATAACAACATGGAAGGCAAGGGAAGAGACAAACAAACAAGCATGGGATACGGGAGCAGTTATAGGGGAAACAATAAGATAGAGCAGTCAAATAAACGGGTAAAGGAAGACAATTTAAGAAAGAATAATAAGGAAGCAAACGTAAATGCCAAAAATGAAAATAATGGCACGGCATCACCCTTCGTGCTTTTACTCGGTTCCTCACAATGCAATGTACGATGGTAAATAATCATGAGACATGGCACGACATCACCATTCGTGCTTTTACTCTTTCTCACGATGCAATGTATTATGTATGTCAATGTAATCAATATAAATCATGACACGACATCACCCTTCGTGCTTTTACTCTCTTCCTCACTATGCAAATTATGATGTAATCAATGTAAATCATGGCACGGCATCACCCTTCGTGCTTTTACTCTCTTCCTCACTATGCAAATTATGATGTAATCAATGTAAATCATGGCACGACATCACCCTTCGTGCTTTTACTCTTCCTCACCAAAACAATGACTATATCAATGGCAAGGAAGAAAACATAGTGGAAATACAACTCAAAATCACCCGGCAAGGGGAAAGTATCAGTCAATATCATAACAATTGCCCGACAAGGGTCTCAGCTATAACCAATCATTTCTAATATATCCTTTACAATTGGGTTCTCAATCGAACCAATACATCATGAGTTCATCACCTAGAGATTTCACAATATTCAACTTCCAAGTGGAGACAAATTCATAATATGACGAACATGGAAGTAATAATAACATTTTCATCAAAATAGACTCACGGACATGCTTGACACACAATGCATAGGTACTCGTCACCTCACGTATGCATTGAACATGATAATCACTTAACACATAGCACACAATACCTATTCCCTCACCAAAGTTAGGCAAGAATCTTACCTCAGGTCCAAGAATAGCAATCAAGCTTCTAACACCGCCTTTCCTTAGAATACGACTCCGATACAACGATATCTAGACATAATCGACTTAATAATATCAATAATGAAATAATCAATCCCTTAGCCTAATTACCCATTTCCTATCATTCTTCCAAAAATATCAAAAAATGACCCAGGGCCTGCTTGGTCCAAACACGAGGCTCGGACCAAAACCCGATCACCCATACCCCCACGAGTTAGAATATATAATTTGTTTTGACATCCGACCCCAAATTGGGGTTGAATTACCCAAAATTCCCAAAACCTAACTCTACCCAAAACCCCTAATTTCTACCTTGATTTTACGATTTTAGGCCTAGATTCTAGTGTTTGATGGAGGAAAATGGAAGAATTAGAAGCTAAGATCACTTACCCAATTGGTTATGGAGGGAATCTAGCTTGGGGGTTGTCAATGGAGTCTTGGAGGAGAAGGAATTGATGAAGAAGTGGAAATCCCGAATTAACATTCTATTTTTGACTTAAGGAATTAACTGGGCGATTTTGTTCTCTGCGATCGCGGAAGAAGGGCTGCGATCGCAGAGCTTTAGAGATTCCTACTACGCGACCGCAGAAAGAGGGCTGCGATGGCAGAAGGTCAACTCCACAAGCCTCTGCGATCATGGAGGCAATAGTGCGACCGCAGAGAAGAACTACCTAGCTCCCACCCAGTCACCCAGGTACCCTACGCGATCGAGGAGAACGGATGCGAGCGCAGAACACCCGAATGTTCTACACTGCGATCGCGGACCCACCCTTGCGATCGCACAAGGCTTCAAACCCCCCTCCCCCACACAACACTATGCGATCGCAGCCCCTCCTATGCGATCTTATAGACTAAATCACCAGACACCAGAAACCTGAAGAAAACACCAGATTTTTGACTCTTTAACACCCCGTTAACTACCTGAAACTCACCCGAGCCCTCGGGACTCAAAACCAGAAACACACACGACTCTCAAATCATCCTACGGACTTATTCAAGCTTTTAAATCACCAAAATATCATCAAAATCAATGGATTAAACCCCAAAACTCATAGAATTTTCTTAAAATTTCCTAAGGCTTAATTATTCCAATTTTGATCCGAATCACGTCATTTCAAGTCCGTTTTACACCAAATTTCACAGATAAGTCACATAGCATATATTAAACCTATTCCGGGCTCCGGAACCATAATACGGGCCCGATAACACGATTTTCACATCAATTATCATTTTCAAAAACCTTTATTACCTTGCCACCCTGCATCAATACCGCAACGAGCCCAATCCATGACCCATCACAATACACGGTATACGGACCTGAACCTGTGGGCAATACCAACACTGGTGCTGTGGTCAATGCTGTCTTGAGCTTCTGAAAGCTCTCCTCACACTCCTTGGACCATCTGAGCTGAACACCTTTCTGCGTCAACTTGGTCATCGGGACTACTATAGATGAAAACCCCTCCACGAACCGGCGATAATAGCCTGCTAGACCTAAGAAGTTCTGAATCTCTGTGGCTGAAGTAGGCCTAGGCCAATCTCTAACTGTTAAAACCTTCTTCGGATCCACCTGAATGTCCTCTGTCGACACAACGTGGCCCAAGAATGCCACAGAACTCAACCAGAACTCGCACTTAGAAAACTTGGCGTACAACTGCCAATCTCTCAGAGTCTGCAGAACCACCCGAAGATGTTGCTCATGCTCCTCTCGACTACGGGAATAAATCAAGATATCATCTATAAACACGATCACGAATGAGTCCAAATAAGGCCTGAATAGCCAGTTCATCATTTCTATAAATGCAGCGGAGGCATTAGTTAACGCAAAAGACATCACCAAAAACTCATAGTGCCCACAACGAGTGCGAAAAGCTGTCTTAGGGACATCAAAAGCCCTAATCCTCAGCTGATGGTAACCAGATCTCAAGTCTATCATGGAAAACAGCGTAGCACCCTGAAGCTGGTCAAATAGATCATCAATCCTCGACAAAGGATACTTGTTCTTAATGGTAACCTTATTCAACTGCTGGTAGTCAATACACATCCTCATAGATCCGTCTTTCTTCTTCACTAACAACACGGGAAACACTAGGCCTGATGAAGCCTTTATCCAACAAATCCTGTAATTGTTCCTTTAATTCCTTCAACTATGGCGGAGCCATACGATACGGGGGAGTCGAAATGGGCTGAGTGCCCTCAGCTAACTCAATACAAAAGTCAATATCCCTGTCCGGTGGCATACCCGGCAGGTCAGCAGGGAATACCTTTGGAAACCCATGAACCACGGGCACAGACTCTATCGAAGGGACCTCAGCACTGGAATCACGAACATAGGCCAGATAGGCCGAACAACCCTTCTCGAGCATGCGTCGAGCCTTCATATAAGAAATAACCCTACCAGAAGAATGACTAGGAGTCCCTCTCCACTCTGAACGAGGTACTCCAGGCAAGGCTAGGGTCACTGTCATGGCATGACAGTCCAAAATAGCATGATACGGAGATAACCAGTCCATACCCAATATCACATCAAAGTCTACCATATCAAGAAGAACTAAATCTACCCGAGTATCCAAACTCCCAATAACAACTAAGCAAGAATGGTAGACTCGATCTACCACAATAGAATCACCCACCGAGGTAGACACATACATAGAAGTACTCAATGAATCACGAGGCATGCTCAAATAAGGGGCAAAATATGAGGACACATAGGAGAAAGTAGAACCCGGATCGAATAACACCGAAGCATCTTGGCTGCAAACTGAGACCGTACCTGTGATATTTGCATTGGAGGCCTCAGCCTCGGGTCTCGCAGGAATAGCATAACAACGGGGCAGAGCCCCTCCAATCTGGACATCCCTGAGCCTTACTACTGCAACCTAACCTCTACCTCTCGTGGCCTGAGCTCCACCTCTATGAACATGTCCTCCTCCTCTAGCACCACGAACACCCCTAGCTGGCTGAGGGGGTGGGGGTGCACCTGATAATGGAACCATGGCACGAGAGCCCTGATCGGGGGGACCACTAGAAGCTCGGGGACAATACCTGGCAATGTGCCCCGGAACACCACAGGAATAACACGGCCTCTGCTGATATGACTGGAGACTCTGGATTTGTCCCTGACGACCCATATAACCACCCTGATAGCTCTGAAGTGGTTGTGCACTGATGGTTGCTGGTGGTGCACTAACTGGAGCTGACGGTGCACGATAAGAAACCTGAAGTGCTGACTGGAAAGGTCGGGGAGGATGACCTCTGCCGACAGAATCCCTGCCTCTAGTTGAGGCTCCACTGAATCTACCAAAACGACGGGGCCACTTGTAAGCCCCCTAACCTCCACCCTAGGATAGAATCATCTCAATTCTCCTTGCCACATCGGCCGCAGCCTGAAAGGAAATGTCTGTACCTGACTCTCTAGCCATCTTGAGTCTGATAGGCTGGGCCAAACCCTCAATAAACCTCCGAACCTTCTCCCAGTCAGTGGGAACTATCATCAATGCATGCCTGGCTAAGGTGATAAACCTGGTCTCATACTGAGTGACTGTCATAGAACCCTGCTAGAGACGCTCAAACTGCCTCCGAAGATCCTCTCTCTGAGTAATGGGAAGGAACTTCCCCAAGAATACCTCTGTGAACTGAGCCCAAGTCAAGAGTGCTGACCCAGCTGGTCTGGCTAAGCAATACTCCCTCCGCCAAGTCTTGGTTGTGCCAGATAACCGAAAAGTAGCACAGTCAACTCCATTGGACTCCACTATGCCCATGTTCCGAAGAACCTCATGACAGCTGCCCAAATAATCCTGTGGATCCTCTGACGGTGCTCCGGTAAAAGTGGCAGTGAATAACTTAGTGAACCGATCTAGTGTCCATAGAGCATCTGCTGACATAGCTGCACCCTCGGATGCCGGTGCCACAATACCCGGCTGAGCTACTCTAGCTGTCTGAGGCGCTGGAGTCTGAAACTGAGTGGCAACCTGCTCTGGGGTATGAATAACAGGAGTCTGGGTCCCTCTCCCAGCCTGAAATCCAGCTTGTGCAGTAGGAAGAAGACCAGCCTGAGCCACACTCTCCATAAGTCCCACCAAGCGGACTAGAGCGTTCTGAAGCACCGGAGTAGCAATGAACCCCTCTAGGACCTGAGCTGGTACAACTGGGAATGTCTGAGCAGGAACCTCACCGGCATAATCTACCTTTGGGTCCTCAACTGGAGCTGCTGCTCTAGCACGACCTCGACCCCTCGTAGGAGCTGCGATAGGAGGATCAAGTTGTTGATCGGTCGATGAAAAAGCACGTGTTCTCGCCATCTGCGAGAGAGTAATTAGAGGCTCAATTAGTATTTAGAATTCAATTGGCACGACAGAGAATGATAGATGTGAAGTTATTCCTAACTTTGCAGCCTATGGGGGATAAGTACAGACGTCTCCGTACCGATCCCTCAAACTCTACCAAGTTTGTCCGTGAGTTGTGAGACCTAAGAAACCTAGAGCTCTGATATCAACTTGTCATGACCCAAAATCCCACCCTTCAGGCCATGACTACGTCTAACGTTGAACCCGCTAGACAAGCCAACGTGTACAGTTAATCAAACATTGATATACCATCTTAACCGAAATAACGAAATACTTTACAATTTTTAACAGCGGAAATGGAATAATAATTAAAAAATGCTAAGTGAAATAGTAAATACAGAACGTCGCATAAGCCCCAAAAACCGGGATGTCACAACTCACGAACTCTCTATAGAGTGCTAAATACAAGTCTGAAAGGAAAATACATCGTTGTCTTTGAGACTAGCGGAAAATGTAAGACAATAAGAGATCCAAAGGGTAGAAGAGACACCAAGGCCCACGAAAGCCAGCGGGTACACCTTGATGCTCTGGGTGGACTGAAGGTGACTCCCTCAACGCTGTCCACTGGGTCCGGGTGCGGGATCTGCACAACATTAAGAAGTGCAGTGTAGCATTAGTACAACCGACCCCATGTTCTGAGTGAGTGCGAAGCCTAACCTCGCCCGAAGTTGTGACGAGGCTAGACTTAGCAACAACGTTAACCTGTCCTATTCTACAACATAACAACATGGAAGGCAAGGCAAGAGACAGACAGACAAGCATGGGATACGGGAGCAGTTATAGGGGAAACAATGAGATAGAGCAGTCTAATAAACGGTTAAAGTAAGACAATTTAACAAAGAATGATAAGGAAGCAAACGTAAATGCCAGAAATGAAAATAATGGCAAGGCATCACCCTTCGTTCTTTTACTCTCTTTCTCACAATGCAATGTATGATGGTAAATAATCATGAAACATGGCGCGAAATCACCCTTCGTGCTTTTACTCTCTTTCTCACGATGCAATGTATTATGTATGTCAATGTAATCAATGTAAATCATGGCATGGTATCACCCTTCGTGCTTTTACTCTCTTTCTCACGATGCAATGTATTATGTATGTCAATGTAATCAATGTAAATCATGGCATGGTATCACCCTTCGTGCTTTTACTCTCTTCCTCACTATGCAAATTATGATTTAATCAATGTAAATCATGGCACGACATCACCCTAAGTTATTTTACTCTCTTCCTCACTATGCAAATTATGATGTAATCAATGTAAATCATGGCACGGCATCACCCTTCGTGCTTTTACTCTCTTCCTCACTATGCAAATTATGATGTAATCAATGTAAATCATGGCACGGCATCACCCTTCGTGCTTTACACTCTTCCTCACCAAATCAATGACAATATCAATGACAAGGAATGCAACATAGTGGAAATACAACTCAAAACCACCCGGCAAAGGGAAAGTATCAGTCAATATCATAACAATTGCCCGGCAAGGGTCTCAACTATAACCAATCATTTCAAATATATCCTTTACAATTGGGTTCTCAATCAAACCAATACATCATGAGTTCATCACCTAGAGATTTCTCAATATTCAACTTCCAAGTGGAGACAAATTCATTATATGACGAACATGGAGGTAATAATAACATTTTCATCAAAATAGACTCACGGACATGCTTGACACACAACGCATAGGTACTCGTCACCTCACGTATGCATTGAACATGATAAACACTTAACACATAGCACACAATACCTATTCCCTCACCAAAGTTAGGCAAGACACTTACCTCAGGTCCAAGAATAGCAATCAAGCTTCTAACACCGCCTTTCCTTTAGAATACGACTCCGAAACAACGATATCTAGAAATAATCGACTTAATAACATCAATAATGACTCAAATAATCAATCCCTTAGCCTAATTACCCATTTCCTAGAATTCTTCCAAAAATATCAAAAAACGACCCAGGGCCCGCTTGGTCCAAACACGAGGCTCGGACCAAAACCCGATCACCCATACCCCTACGAGTTAGAATATATAATTTGTTTTGACATCCGACCCCAAATTAGAGTTGAATTACCCAAAATTCCCAAAACCTAACTCTACCCAAAACCCCTAATTTCTACCATGATTTTACGATTTTAGGCCTAGATTCTAGTGTTTGATGGAGAAAAATGGAAGAATTAGAAGCTAAGATCACTTACCCAATTGGTTATGGAGGGAATCTAGCTTGGGGGTCGTCAATGGAGTCTTGGAGGAAAAGGAATTGATGAAGAAGTGGAAATCCCGAATTAACATTCTATTTTTGACTTAAGGAATTAACTGGGAGATTTTGTTCTCTGCGATCGCGGAAGAAGGGCTGCGATCGCAGAGCTTTAGAGATTCCTACTACACGACCGCAGACAGAGGACTGCGATCGCAGAAGTTCAATCCCACAGGCCTCTGCGATCATGGAGGCAATGGTGCGACCGCAGAGAAGAACTACCTAGCCCCCACCCAGTCACCCTGGTACCCTACGTGATCGCGGAGAACGGATGCGATCACAGAACACCTGAATGTTCTACACTGCGATCGCGGACCCAACCTTGCGATCGCACAAGGCTTCAAACCCCCCTCCCCCACACAACACTATGCGATCGCAGCCCCTCCTATGCGATCTTATAGACTAAATCACCAGACACCAGAAACCTGAAGAAAACACCAGATTTTTTACTCTTTAACACCCCGTTAACTACTCGAAACTCATCCGAGCCCTCGGGACTCAAAACCAGAAACACACACGACTCTCAAATTATCCTACGGACTTATTCAAGCTTTTAAATCACCAAAATATCATCAAAATCAATGGATTAAACCCCAAAACTCATAGAATTTTCTTAAAATTTAATAAGGCTTAATTATTCCAATTTTGATCCGAATCACGTCATTTCAAGTCCGTTTTACACCAAATTTCACAAATAAGTCACATAACATATATTAAACCTGTTCCGGGATCGGGAACCATAATACGGGCCCGATAACACGGTTTTCACATCAATTATCATTTTCAAAAACCTTTATTACCTTGCCACCCTGCATCAATACCGCAACGATCCCAATCCATGACGCATCACAATACACGGTATACGGACCTGAACCTGTGGGAAATACCAACACTGGTGCTGTGGTCAATGCTGTCTTGAGCTTCTGAAAGCTCGCCGCACACTCCTCGGACCATTTGAACTGAACACCTTTCTGCATCAACTTGGTCATCGGAGCTGCTATAGATGAAAACCCCTCCACGATCCGGCGATAATAGCCTGTTAGGCCTAAGAAGTTCCGAATCTCTGTTGCTGAAGTGGGCCTAGGCCAATCTCTAACTGTTAAAACCTTCTTCGGATCCACCTGAATGTCCTCTGTCGACACAACGTGGCCCAAGTGTGCCACAGAACTCAACCAGAACTCGCACTTAGAAAACTTGGCGTACAACTGCCAATCTCTCAGAGTCTGCAGAACCACCCGAAGATGTTGCTCATGCTCCTCTCGACTACGGGAATAAATCAAGATATCATCTATAAACACGATCACGAATGAGTCCAAATAAGGCCTGAATAGCCAATTCATAATTTTTATAAATGCAGCGGGGGCATTAGTTAACTCAAAAGACATCACCAAAAACTCGTAGTGCCCACAACGAGTGCGAAAAGCTGTCTTAGGGACATCAGAAGCCCTAATCCTCAGCTGATGGTAACCAGATCTCAAGTCTATCTTGGAAAACACTATAGCACCCTGAAGCTGGTCAAATAGATCATCAATCCTCGGCAAAGGATACTTGTTCTTAATGGTAACCTTATTCAACTGCTGGTAGTCAATACACATCCTCATAGATCCGTCTTTCTTCTTCACTAACAACACGGGAGCACCCCAAGGAGAAACACTAGGCCTGATGAAGCCTTTATCCAACAAATCCTGTAATTGTTCCTTTAAGTCCTTCAACTCTGGCGGAGCCATACGATACGGGGGAGTCGAAATGGGCTGAGTGCCCTCAGCTAACTTAATACAAAAGTCAATATCCCTGTCGGGTGGCATACCTGGCAGGTCAGCAGGGAATACCTTTGGAAACCCATGAACCACGGGCACGGACTCTATCGAAGGGACCTCGGCACTGGAATCACGAACATAGGCCAAATAGGCCGTACAACCCTTCTCGAGTATGCGTCGAGCCTTCATATAAGAAATAACCCTACCAGAAGAATGACTAGGAGTCCCTCTCCACTCTGAACGAGGTACTCCAGGCAAGGCTAGGGTCACTGTCATGGCATGACAGTCCAAAATAGCATGATACGGAGATAACCAGTCCATACCCAATATCACATCAAAGTCTACCATATCAAGAAGAACTAAATCTACCCGAGTCTCCGAACTCCCAATAACAACTAAGCAAGAACGGTAGACTCGATCTACCACAATAAAATCACCCACCGGGGTAGACACATACACAGAAGTACTTAATGAATCACGAGGCATGCTCAAATAAGGGGCAAAATATGAGGACACATAGGAGAAAGTAGAACCCGGATCGAATAACACCGAAGCATCTCAGCTGCAAACTGAGACCGTACCTGTGATAACTGCATTGGAGGCCTCAGCCTCGGGTCTCGCAGGAATAGCATAACAACGGCGCAGAGCCCCTCCAATCTGGACATCCCTGAGCCTTACTACTGCAACCTGACCTCTACCTCTCGTGGCCTGAGCTCCACCTCTATGAACATGTCCTCCTCCTCTAGCACCACGACCACCCCTAGCTGGCTGAGGGGGCGGGGGTGCACCTGATACTGGAACCATGGAACGAGAGCCCTGATACGGGGGACCACTAGAAGCTCGGGGACAATACATGGCAATGTGCCTCAGAACACCACAGGAATAACACGGCCTCTGCTGATATGATTGGGGACTCTGGAACTGTCCCTGACGACCCTGATAACCACCCTGATAGCTCTGAAGTGGTTGTGCACTGATGGTTGCTGGTGGTGCACTAACTGGAGCTGACGGTGCACGATAAGAAACCTGAAGTGCTGACTGGAAAGTTCGGGGAGGATGACCTCTGCCGACAGAATCCCTGCCTCCAGTTGAGGCTCCACTGAATCTACCAAAAAGACGGGGCCTCTTGTCAGCCCCATGACCTCCACTCTGGGATAGAATCATCTCAATCCTCCTGGCTACATCGGCCGCAACCTTAAAGAAAATGTCTGTACCTGACTCTCTAGCCATCTGGAGTCTGATAGGCTGGGCCAAACCCTCAATAAACCTCCGAACCCTCTCCCGGTCAGTGGGAAGTATCATCAATGCATGCCTGGCTAAGGTGATAAACCTGGTCTCGTACTGAGTGACTGTCATAGAACCCTGCTGGAGACGCTCAAACTGCCTCCGAAGATCCTCTCTCTGAGTAATGAGAAGGAACTTCCCCAAGAATACCTCTGTGAACTTAGCCCAAGTCAAGGGTGCTAACCCAGCTGGTCTGGCTAATCAATAATCCCTCCACCAAGTCTTGGTTGTGCCAGATAGCCGAAAAGTAGCACAGTCAACTCCATTGGACTCCACTATGCCCATGTTCCGAAGAACCTCATGACAGCTGTCCAAATAATCCTGTGGATCCTCTGACGGTGCACCGGTAAAAGTGGCAGTGAATAACTTGGTGAACCGATCTAGTGTCCATAGAGCATATGCTGACATAGCTGCACCCTCGGATGCCGGTGCCACAATACCCGGCTGAGCTACTCTAGCTGTCTGAGGTGCTGGAGTCTGAAACTGAGTGGCAACATGCTCTGGGGTATGAATAACAGGAGTCTGGGTCCCTCTCCCAGCCTGAAATCCAGCTTGTGCAGTAGGAAGAAGACTAGCCTGAGCCACACTCTCCATATGTCCCACCAAACGGACTAGAGCGTTCTGAAGCACCGGAGTAGCAATAAACCCCTCTAGGACCTGAGCTGGTCCAACTGGGACTGTCTGAGCAGGAACCTCACCGGCATAATCTACATGTGGGTCCTCAACTGGAGCTGCTGCTCTAGCACGGCCTCGTCCCCTCGTAGGAGCTGCGATAGGAGGATCAAGTTGTTGATCGATCGATGAAGAAGCACGTGTTCTCTCCATCTGCGAGAGAGTAATTAGAGGCTCAATTAGTATTTAGAATTCAATTGGCACGACAGAGAATGAAAGATGTGAAATTATTCCTAACTTTGCAGCCTATGGGGGATAAGTACAGACGTCTCTGTACCGATCCCTCAGACTCTACCATGTTTGTCTGTGAGTTGTGAGACCTAAGAAACCTAGAGCTCTGATATCAACTTGTCACGACCCAAAATCCCACCCTTCAGGCCGTGACTGCGTCTAACATTGAACCCGCTAGACAAGCCAACGTGTACAGTTAATCTAACATTGATATACCATCTTAACCGAAATAACAAAATACTTTACAGTTTTTAACAGCAGAAATGGAATAATAATTCAAAAATGCTAAGTGAAATAGTAAATACAGAACGTCGCACAAGCCCCAAACACCGGGATGTCACACCTCACGAACTCTCTACAGAGTGCTAAATACAAGTTTGAAAGGAAAATACATCGTTGTCTTTGAGACTAGCGGAAAATGTAAGACAATAAGAGATCCAAAGAGTAGAAGAGACACCAAGGCCCACGAACGCCAGCGGGTATACCTTGAAGCTCTGGGTGGACTGAAGGTGACTCCCTCAATGCTGTCTACTGGGTCTGGGTGCGGGATCTGCACAACATTAAGAAGTGCAGTGTAGCATCAGTACAACCGACCCCATGTACTAAGTAAGTGCGGAGCCTAACCTCGGCCGAAGTAGTGACGAGGCTAGACTTAGCAACAACGTTAACCTGTCCTATTCTACAACATAACAACATGGAAGGCAAGGCAAGAGACAGACAGACAAGCATGGGATACGGGAGCAGTTATAGGGGAAACAATGAGATAGAGCAGTCAAATAAACGGTTAAAGGAAGACAATTTAACAAAGAATGATAAGGAAGCAAACGTAAATGCCAGAAATGAAAATAATGGCACGGCATCACCCTTCGTTCTTTTACTCTCTTTCTCACAATGCAATGTATGATGGTAAATAATCATGAAACATGGCGCGGAATCGCCCTTCGTGATTTTACTCTCTTTCTCACGATGCAATGTATTATGTATGTCAATGTAATCAATGTAAATCATAGCACGGTATCACCCTTCGTGCTTTTACTCTCTTCCTCACTATGCAAATTATGATTTAATCAATGTAAATCATGGCACGACATCACCCTTCGTGCTTTTACTCTCTTCCTCACTATGCAAATTATGATGTAATCAATGTAAATCATGGCACGACATCACCCTTCGTGCTTTTACTCTCTTCCTCACTATGCAAATTATGATGTAATCAATGTAAATCATGGCACGGCATCACCCTTCGTGCTTTTACTCTCTTCCTCACTATGCAAATTATGATGTAATCAATGTAAATCATGGCACGGCATCACCCTTCGTGCTTTACACTCTTCCTCACCAAATCAATTACAATATTAATGGCAAGGAATGCAACATAGTGGAAATACAACTCAAAATCACCCGGCAAGGGGAAAGTATCAGTCAATATCATAACAATTGCCCGGCAAGGGTCTCAACTATAACCAATCATTTCAAATATATCCTTTACAATTGGGTTCTCAATCAAACCAATACATCATGAGTTCATCACCTAGAGATTTCTCAATATTCAACTTCCAAGTGGAGACAAATTCATTATATGACGAACATGGAGGTAATAATAACATTTTCATCAAAATAGACTCACGGACATGCTTGACACACAACGCATAGGTACTCGTCACCTCACGTATGCATTGAACATGATAAACACTTAACACATAGCACACAATACCTATTCCCTCACCAAAGTTAAGCAAGACACTTACCTCAGGTCCAAGAATAGTAATCAAGCTTCTAACACCGCCTTTCCTTTAGAATACGACTCTGAAACAACGATATCTAGACATAATCGACTTAATAACATCAATAATGACTCAAATAATCAATCCCTTAGCCTAATTACCCATTTCCTAGCATTCTTCCAAAAATATCAAAAAATGACCCAGGGCCCGCTTGGTCCAAACACGAGGCTCGGACCAACACCCGATCACCCATACCCCCACGAGTTAGAATATATAATTTGTTTTGACATCCCACCCTAAATTGGGGTTGAATTACCCAAAATTTCCAAAACCTAACTCTACCCAAAACCCCTATTTTCTACCTTGATTTTACGATTTTAGGCCTAGATTCTAGTGTTTGATGGAGGAAAATGGAAGAATTAGAATCTAAGATCACTTACCCAATTGGTTATGGAGGGAATCTAGCTTGGGGGTCGTCAATGGAGTCTTGGAGGAGAAGGAATTGATGAAGAAGTGGAAATCCCGAATTAACATTCTATTTTTGACTTAAGGAATTAACTGGGCGATTTTGTTCTCTGCGATCGCGGAAGAAGGGCTGCGATCACAGAGCTTTAGAGATTCCTACTACACGACCGCGGACAGAGGGCTGCGATCGCAGAAGGTCAATCCCACAGGCCTCTGCGATCACGGAGGCAATGGTGCGACCGCAGAGAAGAACTACCTAACCCCCACCCAGTCACCCTGGTACCCTACGCGATCGCGGAGAACGGATGCGATCACAAAACACCCGAATGTTCTACACTGCGATGGCGGACCCAACCTTGCGATCACACAAGGCTTCAAACCCCCCTCCCCCACACAACACTATGCGATCGCAGCCCCTCCTATGCGATCGCATAGACTAAATCACCAGACACCAGAAACCTGAAGAAAACACCAGATTTTTGACTCTTTAACACCCCGTTAACTATCTGAAACTCACCCGAGCCCTCGGGACTCAAAACCAGAAACACACACGACTCTCAAATAATCCTACGGACTTATTCAAGCTTTTAAATCACCAAAATATCATCAAAATCAATGGATTAAACCCCAAAACTCATAGAATTTTCTTAAAATTTCATAAGGCTTAATTATTCCAATTTTGATCCGAATCACGTCATTTCAAGTCCGTTTTATACCAAATTTCACAGATAAGTCACATAACATATATTAAACCTGTTCCGGGTTCCGGAACCATAATACGGGCCCGGTAACACGGTTTTCACATCAATTATCATTTTCAAAAGCCTTTATTATTTTCAGAAACAATTTTCTTTAAAAATTCTTTTCTCGGGTTTGGGACCTCGGAACTCAATTTCGGGCATACGCCCGAGTCCCATATTTTCCTACGGACCCTCCGGGACTGTCAAATCACGGGTCCGGGTTCGTTTACCAAAAATGTTGACCAAAGTCAACTCTATTCCATTAATTATTATAAAATTTTATTTTCATCAAGTTTTCACATAAAAGCTTCCCGGCAATAAGCTCGGGTTGCGCACGCATGTCGTGATAAGATTAACGGAGGCTTTCGGGGCCTCGGAACACAGATTTAGCCATATATACATAGGATGACCTTTTGGATCATCACAAAAGGCCCTGAAGCCACTTTTGTCTCTCACAATGATTTTGACATCACCCACTTGGATGTAGCGGACTTCTTTGAGTGCCTTGATGGAAAAATAGACCACTTGATCGGTGATGGATCCCTGGTTAAATATGATTGAGTAGTTCGATTTTACTTTTCCTATTCGTAGTAGTTAGTGAATAAACATCATGTAATCATAGTTCTTTACATGAGTGGTAGCCATTAGTATCGATCAATATTGTTTATTTCATGAAATAGTTCATTTTGATTAAATAAATTCTATTTATAACACAAATCGTGTAATTATTTTTTCCTACTATTTCCATTTTTCACACGGCAAATTAAATTTTGGATTAAAGAGTTTGTCAGTCAGTAGTGTGGGTGTCAGAGAGAGAAGCTCAGAGGCTGGTTCCTTTTATTTTTAATTCTACAGTTTCTGAGTACACTCTTTTATCTGATATATTGCATTGGGAGGAAGAGAGAATTAAAAGCTGGTGGATTCAATGATTTTGTTTAGTCAAATTTCAAGTGTGGTTTTGTTTAATGGAGTAGTGAGTAATCTAAAAAGTTAGTATATATTAAGCACATATTTAAAAATCCTCTACTTACTCCGAACCACTCCTTTTCATTATTGGGCATCTAAGTTTAATTAACAACTTTCTCACATGTTGTAGAAAATTCCTTTCTCGTGATCCGTATAAAAAGACTAGCAATAGATATGCTATTATCATTCTGTTTTCCTATCTCTTTTCATACCGCCAGACATTCATTTTTTATGAATAAGAAATTATATCACTGATTCATCGCACCACCGTCTATTACTTACATCAAAGTTATTTTTTTGAATATACTAATATTTATTCGTATATTTCTTTTGTATGTCAAGTCATGGAAAGCAAATATGGATACCTCACAAAGCAAACTTGGATCAATGTTTAATTGTAAAAATATAAGCTTAGTTGATTCATGTACGACACATAGATATTCAAAGAGAAGAAATATTTCTCTCATTTAAGTATGTGTAAGGCAGATGTTACTATAATTTTTGGTAGTAGTAAATTAATTAAAGGCTCTGGAAAAGCTACTATAACTCTGCCTAAGGGAACAATACTTATCATAGAGAATGCAATATTCTCCTCCAAGTCCAAGAGGAACTTGTTGAGTTTTAAATATATCCGCCGAAATGGATATCATATTAAGACAATATATGAGAATAATCTTGATTATCTCATCATTACCAAGAATGACTCCGGACAAAAGAGGGTTATTGAGAAGTTCCCATCTTTATTTTGTGGCTTGTATTGGACAAGAATTAGTGCAATTGAAACACATTCTACTGTAAACCAAAAGGTTACTGATTCCAATACTTTTGTACTTTGGCATGATCGATTGGGACATCCTGGATCAATTATGATGAGACGAATTATAAAAAAACTCAAATGGGAATCCATTAAAGAATTTAAAGATTCTTTTAAATAATGAATTTTCTTGAACTTCTTGTTATCAAGGCAAGTTAATTATAAGACCATCACCAACAAAGGTTGGGATTGAGTCCCCTGCGTTTTTGGAACGTATACGAGGGGACATTTGTGGACCTATTCACCCGCCTAGTGAGTCCTTTAGATATTTTATGGTATTAATAGATGCATCCTCTAGATGGTCTCATGTGTGCCTATTGTCATCTACAACCTCGCATTTGCAAAATTAATGGCACAAATAATTCGATTACGGACACAATTCTCCGATAATCCAATTAAGTCTATTAGACTTGATAATGCTGTTGAGTTTTCATCCCAAGAATTTAATGATTATTGCTTATCAATTGGGATAAAAGTGGAACATCCTGTAGCTTATGTTCACACTCAAAATGGCTTAGCAGAGTCTTTTAATTAAACATCTGCAATTGATAGCAAGACCATTACTCATGAAAACGAGGCTGCCCACTTCTGTTTGGGGTCACACCATTTTGCATGCAGCAATGCTAGTTCGTCTCAGACCGACAAATTATCATAAATATTGCCCGTTGCAATTAGTTTTGGGTCATGAACCTAATATATCCCATTTAAGAATTTTTGGATGCGCAGTATATGTGCATGTAGTACCACCATATCGCACCAAAATGGGTCCCCAAAGAAGGTTAGGAATATATGTTGGGTTTGAATCTCCCTCTATTATTCGCTACCTCGAAACATTAACGGGGGATTTGTTTACTACTCGATTTGCAGACTGTCAATTCAATGAGACACTTTTCCCAAAATTAGGGGGAGAAAGTGGTGAAACCAAACGGAAAATTTTGTGAAAAAATCCATCGTTGTCCATCTTGATCCACGTACCTCTATTTGTGAAAAAGAGGTGCAAAAGATTATCCATTTGCAAAGAATAGCAAATCAAATGCCAGAAACATTTACGGATTTGAAAAGGATAACAAAATCACATATCCCTGCAGAGAATGTTCCAATCCGTATTGATGTCCCTATTGGACAATCTTCTCATGTCATAGCTTCCAATCCTTATACGTTTTATGTGTATTTTGAAGTTATTTTAGTTGATTTTGAGCCGTCCAGAGGTCTTTTCACCTGAGAAGTTCATTTTAGAGTATCGGGTTGTGGCCGTCGAGGTAAGTATCTTGCCTAACCTTGTGTGGGGGAACTATCCCTTAGGATTGAGTCTTCTTTGTTGGTTGTAGCCCGTGTATGCGAGGTGACGAGTGTGCACACGGAGTTATTTGCAAATAGGTTGGCCTTTTATGATTCGTAGGTTCTTATATTACCTGTGTATGGATTGTAATTGTTATATTTGAGTCCTTGATTGCAAATTTCATCCTTTCCTGCTTAAATTAGAATTACTAGCTTTTAGATTTCTTCGTTGTCTATTTGATCTTAATTGACTTAACTAAATATTTTGCCTCTCCTATCACCATGCTATATTTTCTTCATAAACTGCCTAACTGACTAGAATTAGTATTATCTAGCCCTATAATTATTTAGCCGTAGTTAGAACGTCCATTCGTTGGTGTCAAGCATGCCCGTGAGTCTTACACTGTGAATTATATGATTTTTCCTTAAGTGCTACTTAGGTTTAGTTGATAATCATCCGTGTTGATGGTGTTTCCTTGGTGTTGTCTTTTTACTGAGCATTGTTTAAACCGAGTTTATTCCGTGAAGCTAATTGTTTAAGTGAGATTGGTGATAGTTGTTTCCCTTGTCGGGACAGGGTTGTTTCTGTTATTATTCATGTTGTTGATGATATTGTTTCCATTGTTGACTCCCTTGCCGGGACATTGTGGTTTATGTTATTATTCAGGTTGTTGATGATATAGTTTTCATTGTTGACTCCCTTGCCGGGACATTGTGGTTTATGTTATTATTCAGGTTGTTGATGATATAGTTTTCATTGTTGACTCCCTTGCCGGGATAGTATGGTTTTTGTTGTTGTTTATGCTGTTGATTTCCCTGTCTGAATGCTATTATTTCATTTGTTTGGTTGAGAAAGAGTGTAAAGCACGAAGGGTGATGCCGTGCCATTTCATATGCATTATCATGTGAGGAAAGAGTGTAAATCACGAAGGGTGATTCCGTGTCAATGTTTATATTCATTATCATGTGAGGAAAGAGTGTAAAGCACGAAGGGTGATGCCGTGCCATTTCATATGCATTATCATGTGAGGAAAGAGTGTAAAGCACGAAGGGTGATGTCGTGCCATATTATTGATAGTAAAAGCACGAAGGGTGATGCAGTGCCATATTATTGAGAGTAAAAGCACGAAGGGTGATGCCGTGCCGATTCTATTATTATTTGGTGAGGATGAGAGTAAAAGCATGAAGGGTGATGTCATGCTGTTTCTATTGATATATGGTGAGAATGAGAGTAATAGCACGAAAGGTGATGCCGTGCACTTGTCTTTGTATTATTATTTCTGTTGTTCCTGTTGATATTTACTGCACTTGTTTAAGTGTTATTATTCCGTTGTTTCAATTTGGATATTCATATTGTTCCCTTACTGCATTATTGACAAGACTTGATATTTCTCCTGTACCGCATGACAAATTTTGAGTTACGGACTGAGTTCCGGTAGAATGATCTTGAGGAGATTATGATCGAAAGACTTCTATTGAAAAGTCTAGTTGAAAAAGTAATTGCCTTGAAGAAAATTATGTCTGAAGGACTTTCATTTCAAAGGTATATTTGAAAAGCATTTGTCATGTAGAAAATGATATCGAAAGTTATTTATTGGGAAGGTATATTTGAAAATCATGTATCTTGAAAGAATTACGCTTTTAAAGATTTTTCTTCCTAAATATATATACATTCGGAGAATGTATGTTTCAAAGAAGATCTTTCTATACTGAAGTTGTTATATCTTCAGAGTTTTCAATATAAACTGTTGTCCAAAATGTCTTCACCAGTTTATTAAGTTTATTGGCTAAGGCCCGACATGAACGGACTGACGCAATGTTGAATTACTAGTGTTCCTATTGTGTTGTAGTTTTCTTCCGGTTTGGCTTGTTTTGCTGTTCATTCTTCTGTGTATTATTATGCTGTTCCATTGATTGATTTTCTGAAATTCCTTCCGTATTATATTGTCATTGTTGTTAATTACATCGTGAAGTCTATAGATAGATGTTGTTTTCGGTCATTTCTATATTTATATCTGCTTAATTTATTAGACCAGTGGTGTCTTGACTAGTCCTCGTCACTACTCCACCGAGGTTAGTCTTGATACTTACTGGGCACCGCTATGGTGTGCTCATACTACACTTCTGTGCATTTTTGTGTGCAGATCTAGGTATTTATTGTTAGTCGTTGCGCGGTGATTGCCGAGGAGACTCAAGGTAAACCTGCTGTTGCGTTCGCAGGCTTCAGAGTCACCTTCTTGTTTTATTTTAAATGTACTCCCTTATTTCTAAACAGTTGTATTAGGAGTTGTAGAAAAATCTCGTAGAGCTTATGACTTGTATTACCGGTTTTGGGAACATTGTAATTTTGTCTAGATTTCCATATCGAGACTGTCAAATTTCCTTATTATTGTTGTTATTCAGTAAATGTTAGGCTTACCTAGTCCCTAAGACTAGGTGCCATCACGACACCCAACGAAGGCAAATTTGGGTCGTGACATCCTATTATGTGATTAACCTAGTAGTTTGAAGTTTAAGCTTCTTTTAGAAGTGAGGTTAAATAGTTCTAACCAAAATAATTTAGCTAAACCTTAAGTGATTTTATTTTAGAACTTAGGTTAGCTAGTTCAAATGATTTCATTAGTTGTAGTTAGTGAATTTATTGGACTTAATTATCCTAAATGGGTTCTAGTTCTGACACAAACCTAGGCTAATTAGTTATATACAACTAACCTTTTATAGCCAAACTAGAATCCTAAGATTCACATTTAGAATTAGCAATTAGACTTTGAGCATCTATTTTCGAAATCACTGTGATTTTTAATAAACCTAGGGTTCATGATCAATTAAGCCTGATTAATTTAGACATCGCATGAATAATCAATTTCAACCAATCTAAGGCATGCAAGACTAATTACACTAAGCTTTAGAATCAATTGAGTGATGAAAACCTAGGTTAATTAGTTTGGGATTACGTAATAAGATGTAAGTGTAATATAAAGTGACAATTAACTAACACATAATCTATAAAACATCGAAATCAGTCAAAAGGGAAATCTGGAAAACCTAAACAGTAATTAAGTCATGCAAGAGTTCATAATTAAACCTAGAATGAGATTCAAGACAACATTTAACATCAAAGGACGAAATATATAACTCAATTCATAAAAGAATCAGAAACTGGAAATCTAAAACTAAGAAATTATGCCAATGACTTCAAGAATTAAGTTTAAACAGTGAAACACAAAGAAAAAGAAAGTTTAAACGGGGTACCAATTGACTATAACAGATTTAGCCGGATTCCGGTGGCTTCGACGGAGTTTGGCCGGACTCCGGTAGGGCTTGGAAATGGTACAAACCCACATGAATCGATAGCTCTCATCAAGAGTTATCGACTCATGTTGGTTTGGGTCATTTGGGGTCTCGGAATCGACCAGAGCTAAGTTCTTAGGGTTCTGAATTTTCAGATCTAATTAGTCTTTTTTGGTGGGGTTTTTGGAGGAGCGAATGTTAGGAGGTGATTGAGGAGGAGGAGAGGATTACTTGGTCAAATTTTGGGGTTATTTGGTTGACCCCCCCCCCCCCC
>ML242600.1:0-18917 GCA_005239495.1 Nicotiana undulata | reverse complement strand
AGAAAAGATAGGCCAATCTCAAGAGCTAAAATGCGGTCGAGTATGCGATCGCATAACTCACATACGAGCCGCATACTTAACCACAGAATCCCCGATACCTGAAGTTGCACCAAGAATGCGATGTCAATCTGCAGTCGCACATCAACAATGCGAACCGCAAATCAACAATGCGGTGACGACCAAGAAACTAGGGTTTAGATATGCGATGAGAACAAGAAGGATGCGAACCGCATTCCTGTTATGCGACAGGAATGCGATCGCATAACCTGTCTGCAGGGGTATTTTTTTCTGTGTCCCACCCGACCTTTGGCCCACTATAAAAGGATTTACTTGGGTTTTGTGGGTCATTCTTGTCCGGTCTTTGAAGAACATTCCCCTATTAGAATATTCTCTTCTTTTTGGAAGCATTATAACACTTCATTCTTGGTTTGTAAGCATTCATGACACTTAATACTCTTAGCTTTTTGTCATTTATTATGAGTAGCTAGCCTTAAATACTAAGGTTGTGGACCCTAAATGGGTGTTATGTATTTGGGTATTTAACATTGAATATATGCATAATGGGTTGTTGATATTTATTTACTCTTCATTATACATTTCTTGTTAGTGGTTGCAAACATTAACTTATGCCATAAATTCTTTCTTAGCTTGGAAAAGTGGGTTAGAATTGGTAAGAGTAAATATCAAAGACTCAAGGCTTTAAAACTCGTTTAATAGAATCACTTAGGGATAAGATGGTTTTATTTGGCATAAAGTGATTTGGATTTCATTGCAAATCTTTTATATTTGGGAAAATTATAAAGAGAAAATACTACTTTATTATTGGAAAATAGTGGGTAGTCATCTAGAAATCAATTGCATATCAAGAACTTCCCATTAGAAATATATCATATTAATACCCATTTGCATTACACGTCATTAAAAGGGGACACAACCTTGGTTCACTTAATCATATTAACTACACTTTTAAGTAAATCTCATTGCTACTACTTCTATTAGTTTACTACACAACCAACCCCCATCTCCCCATTTACTAATGGAATGGAATTATGATTTGAGTTAAGAATCACACTATCAAAGTAACATTTTCACACCTATTCCCTGTGCGATTCGACCCCAACCTCGTTGGGTTATTATATTTGACTTCGACCGCTTTACACTATTTTAAAGTGTAATTTGAGCGTATCATTAGGCTCGGCACTTACTCAGTACATGCGATCGGTTGTACTGATGCTACACTGTAATTCTTGATGTTGTGCAGATCCCGCACCCGGACCCAGTGGACAGCGCTGAAGGAGTCACCTTCAGTCCACACCGAGCTTCAAGGTATACCCGCTGGCGTTCGTGGGCCTTGGTGTCTTTTCCCTTCTTGGATTATATGTTGTCTTATCTTTTCTCTTGTTTCAAAGACAACTATGTATCTTCTTCAGATTGTATTTAGTATTCTCTAGAGAGTTCGTGAGCTGTGACACCCCGGTTTTGGGCTTATGCGACGCTATGTATTTTACTATTTCACTTTGCATTTTCGAATATCTATTACATTTCCGCTGTTAAAATTCTGAAGTATTTTGTTATTTCTGTTAAGATTTTTAAAGTTATTTTCTTTACTACTGCGAATTGGGTTGCAAAAGTTAGATTATTTGTGCACGTTGGCTTTTCTAGCGGGTTCAACGTTAGACGCAGCCACGTCCTGAAGGGTGGGATTTCGGGTCGTGACAAGTTGGTATCAGAGCTCTAGGTTTCTTAGGTCTCACAACTCATGAACAACCTTAGTAGAATCTGAGAGATCGGTACAGAGACGTCTGTACTTATCCCCCAGAGGCTGCAAAGTTAGGAATAACTTCACATCTTTCATTCTCTGTCGTGTCAATTGAAACCTAAATACTAATTGAGTCTCTAATTACTCTCTCGCAGATGGCGAGAACGCGTGCTTCCTCATCGACCGATCAGCAGTCTGACCCTCCTATTGCAGCTCCTACGAGGGGCCGAAACCGAGGCCATGCTAGAGGCCGAGGCAGAGCCAGAGCAGCAGCTCCAGTAGAGGAACCACAGGTAGACTATGCCGGTGAGGTTCCTGCTCGGACGGTTCGCGTCGGACCAGCTCTGGTTCTGGAGGGGTTCATTGCTACCCCAGTGCTTCAAGACGCTCTAGTCCGCTTGGTGGGGCTTATGGAGAGTGTGGCTTAGGCCGGCCTTCTTCCTACTGCACCAGCTAGTTCTCAGGCTGGGGGAGGGACCCAGACTCCTGTTATTCATACCCCAGAGTAGGTTTCCACTCAGTTTCAGACTCCAGCACCTCAGACAGCTGGAGTAGCTCAGCCGGGTATTGTGGCACCGGCAGCCGAGGGTGCAGCTATGTCAGCGGATGCTCTATAGAGACTAGATTAGTTCACCAAGTTATTCACTACCACTTTTACTGGTGCACCGTCAGACGATCCACAGGATAACTTGGACAACTATCATGAGGTTCTTCGGAACATGGGCATAGTANCTTCCCATTACTCAGCGAGAGGATCTTAGGAGGCAGTTTGAGCGCCTCCAGCAGGGATCTATGTCTGTTACTCAGTACGACACCAGGTTCATCGCTCTAGCCAGGCATGCATTGATTATACTCTCCACGAATCGGGAGAGAGTTCGGAGGTTCATTGAAGGATTGGCCCAGCCTATACGACTCCAGATGGCCAGGGAGTCGAGTACTGATATTTCGTTCCAGGATGCGGCCAATGTGGCCAGGAGGATTGAGATGATTTTGTCACAGGGAGGTGGTCAAGGGGCTGACAAGAGGCCCCGTCATTTTGGTAGATTCAGTGGAGCCTCATCTGGAGGCAGGGATTCTTTCAGTAGGGGTCATTCACCCCGACCTTTTCAGTCAGCACTTCAGGTATCTCCCCGTGCACCGCCAGCTCCTGTTAGTGCACCACCAACATCAATCAGTGCACAGCCACTTCAGAGTTACCAGGGTGTTTATCAGGGTCATCAAGGCCAGTTCCCGAGTCATCAGCCACAGCAGTAGAGATCTAGTTATAGTTGTGGTAGCCCGAGGCATATTGCTAGATATTGCCCCCGAGCTTCGAGTGGACCCCGGTATCAGGGTTCCCGTGCCTTGGTTCCCGTAGCAGGTGCACCCTTACCCCCTCAGCCAGCTAGGGGTGGTGGTTGTGGTGCTCGAGGTGGAGGTCAGACTCACAGAGGTGAAGGGCAGGCCATGAGAGGTAGAGGTCAGCCCATAGCAGGTAGACCCAGAGATGTACAGGTTGGAGGGGCTCAGCCCCGGTATTATGCTTTTCCTGCTCGTCATGATGCTGAGGCTTCTGATGCAGTTATTACAGGTACGATTTCAGTTTGCAGCCGATATGCCTCAGTGTTATTTGATCCGGGTTCTACATTCTCCTATGTGTCTTCATATTTTGCCCTTTATTTGACTATGCCCCGTGATTCATTGAGTACTGTTGTGCATGTTTCTACACCGGTGGGTGATTCTGTAGTGGTAGATCGAGTCTACCGTGCATGTTTAGTAGTTATGGGTGATCTGGAGACTCAGGTCGATCTTTTGCTTCTTGATATGGTTGACTTTGATGTTATATTAGGGATGGGTTGGTTATCCCCCTATTATGCTATTCTGGACTGTCATGCCAAGACAGTGACCTTAGCCTTGCCAGGAGTACCTCGTTTAGAGTGGAGACGGACTCCTAGTCATTCTTCTGGTAGGGTTATTTCTTATATGAAGGCTCGGCGTATGGTCGAGAAGGGTTGTTTGGCCTATTTGGCCCGTGTTCGTGATTCTAGTGCTGAGGTTCCTTCTATAGAATCTCTGCACATGGTTCGCGAGTTTCCAAAGGTATTTCCTGCTGACCTTCCGGGTATGCCACCCGACAGGGTTATTGACTTTTGTGTTGAGGTAGTTGAGGGCACTCAGCCCATTTCCA
This sequence comes from Nicotiana undulata, assembly GCA_005239495.1. Lineage (NCBI taxonomy): Eukaryota > Viridiplantae > Streptophyta > Magnoliopsida > Solanales > Solanaceae > Nicotiana > Nicotiana undulata. The sequence continues at coordinate 14,991 of ML242600.1, read as the reverse complement.
CTCCGCCGTATCGTATGGCCCCGCCAGAGTTGAAGGAATTAAAGGAACAATTACAGGATCTATTGGATAAAGGCTTCATCAGGGCTAGTGTTTCTCCTTGGGGTTCTCCAGTACTGTTTGTCAAGAAAAAGGATGGCTTGATGAAGATATGTATTGATTACCGGCAGCTGAATAAGGTTACTATTAAGAACAAGTATCCTTTGCCGAGGATTGATGACTTATTTGATTAGCTTCAGGGTGCTACGGTATTCTTTAAGATAGACTTGAGATCTGGTTATCATCAGCTAAGGATCAGGGCGTCTGATGTGCCTAAGACGGCTTTTCGCACACGTTATGGGCATTATGAGTTTTTGGTCATGTCGTTTGGGTTGACTAATGCCCACGCTGCATTCATGGAGTTAATGAACCGCATATTCAGGCCTTATTTTGACTCGTTCGTTATTGTTTTATTGATGATATTTTGATATACTCTCGCAGCCGAGAGGAGCATGAGCAACACCTTAGAGTCGTCCTCAAGCCTCTGAGGGATAGGCAGTTGTATGCCAAGTTCTCTAAGTGTGAGTTCTGGTTAAGTTCTGTGGCATTCTTGGGCCACGTTGTATCGGCAGAGGGCATTCAGGTGGATCCAAAGAAAGTTTCAGCAGTTAGAGATTGGCCTAGGCCCACTTCAGCCACAAAGATTTGGAGTTTCTTGGGCCTCGCAGCTATTATCGCCGGTTCGTGGAGGGGTTTTCATCTATAGCAGCCCCTATGACCAAGTTGACGCAGAAGAGTGTTCAATTCAGATGGTCTGAGGAGTGTGAAGCGAGCTTTCAGAAGCTCAAGACAGCATTGACCACAGCACCAGTGTTGGTATTGCCCACGAGTTCAGGTTCGTACAGCGTATATTGCGATGCTTTGCGTGTTGGGCTTGGTGCGGTATTGATATAGGATGGCAAGGTCATAGCCTATGCATCTCGTCAGTTGAAGATCCACGAGAAGAACTATCCATTCCATGATTTGGAGCTTGCAGCTATTGTTCACGCTTTTAAGATTTGGAGGCACTATCTGTACGGAGTGCCATGTGAGGTGTTCACGGAGCATAAGAGCTTGCAGTATCTATTCAAACAGAAGGAGTTGACCATGAGGCAGAGGAGATAGTTAGAGTTTCTGTAGGACTATGATATTACCATTCTCTATCATCCGGGAAAGGCCAATGTGGTGGCCAATGCTTTGAGCCAGAAGTCGGTCAGCATGGGTAGTTTGGCCTATTTATCTGTTGGAGAGCGACCTTTGGCTTTGGATGTTCAGGCGTTAGCCAAAAGATTTGTTAGATTGGAGATTTCTGAGGGTGGCAGTGTTTTGGCCCATACCGTCGCTCGTTCTTCATTGTATGATCGTATTCGTGCCAGGTAGTATGATGATCGTCATTTGTGTGCTCTTAGAGATGCGGTTCGGCACGGACGTGCCAAGCAGGTCACAGTTGATGTTGAGGGAGTTTTGAGGTTACACGTTCGTATATGTGTTCCTGATGTGGACGGCATTCGTGAGTTGATATTTCAGGAGACCCATAATTCCCGGTATTCCATTCATCCGGGCGCCGCAAAGATGTACCAGGACTTGCGGCAGCATTATTGGTGGCGTAGGATGAAGAAGGATATTGTAGCTTATGTAGCTCGTTGCTTGAATTGTCAGCAGGTTAAGTATGAGCACCAGAGACCCGGTGGTTTGATGCAGCAGATTCAGCTTCCCGAGTGGAAGTGAGAGCGTATCACCATGGACTTTGTAGTTGGACTCCCACAGACTCAGAGGATGGTCGATGCAGTTTGGGTTGTTGTGGATAAGCTGACTAAATCAGCGCATTTCATTCTGGTATCAGTGTCGTATTCAGTGGAGAAGTTGGCAAGGATTTACATGCGAGAGATCATTAGATTGCATGGTGTGCCCATATCGATTATATCGGACCGAGGTACTCCGTTTACCTCCCATTTCTGGAGAGTATTCCATCGAGAGTTGGACACACAGATCGAGTTGAGCACAGCATTTCATCCTCAGACGGATGGACAGTCCGAGCGTACTATTCAGATTTTGGAGGATATGTTGCGGACCTGCGTCATTGAGTTTGGAGGTTCATGGGATCAAATCTTGCCTTTAGCAGAGTTTGCCTATAACAACAGTTATCAGTCGAGCATTCAGATGCTCTGTATGAGGCATTGTATGGTAGACGATGTCGGTCTCCGGTTGGATGGTTCGAGCCGGGAGAGGCTAGATTGTTGGGATCCGAGTTAGTCCAGGATGCCTTGGATAAGGTGAAGATTATTCAGGATAGGCTTCGTACAACTCAATCCAGGAAAAAGAGTTACGCAGATCGTAGAGTTCGAGATTTGGCTTCATGGTAGGAGACCAGGTGTTCCTTCGAGTGTCGCCTAAGAAGAGCGTGATGAGGTTCGGAAAGAAGGGAAAGTTGAACCCGAGGTACATTGGTCCATTTGAGATTTTGGACAAGGTAGGAGAGGTGGCCTACAGACTTGCCTTGCCATCGCATTTATCAGCCGTACATCAAGTGTTTCATGTATCTATGCTCCGGAGGTATATTGCAGATCCATCTCATGTTCTTGACTTCAGCGATGTCCAGCTGGACAAGGATCTGACTTATGAGGAGGAGCCGGTAGCCATATTAGCTAGGCAGGTTCGTCAGTTGAGATCGAAGAGTTATCCTTCAGTTCGTGTTCTGTGGAGAGGTCAGCCTGCCGAGGCAGCTACTTGGGAGGCTTAGTCCGATATGAGTAGTCGTTATCCCCATCTTTTCTCAGACTCAGGTATTTTTCTATGTCCGTTCGAGGACGAACGTTTATTTTAGAGGTGGAGATTGTGATGACCCAAAAGGTCATCCTAAGTAAATTCAGCTAAATCTATGTTTCGAGGCTCCGTAAGCCTCCGTTAATCTCACCTTGATATGCGTGCGCAGCCCGGGCGTGTAGCCGGGAAGCTTCTATGTGAAAATTTGATGAAAATGGAATTTTTGTAACAATTAAATGAATAAAGTTGACTTTGGTCAACATTTTTGGTAAACGGACACGGACCCGTGATTTGATGGTCTTGGAGGGTTTGTAGGAAAAAATTGGACTTGGGCGTATTTCCGGAATCGAATTCCGAGGTACCAAGCCCGAGAAATGAATTTTTAAAGAAAATTGTTTTCTGGAAATAATAAGGACTTTTGAAAATTAAATTTGATTTGAAATATGTGATACCGGGCCCGTATTATGGTTCCGGAGCCCGAAATAGGTTTAATATATGTTATGTGACTTATCTGTGAAATTTGGTGTAAAACGGACTTGAAATGACGTGATTCGGATCAAAATTGGAATAATTAGGCCTTATGAAATTTTAAGAAAATTCTATAAGTTTGGGGTTTAATCCATTGATTTTGGTGATATTTTGGTGATTTGAAAGCTTCAATAAGTCCGTAGGATTATTTGAGAGTCGTGTGTGTTTTTCGTTTTGAGCCTCGAGGGCTCGGGTGAGTTTCGGGTAGCTATCGGGGTGTAAAAGAGTCAAAAATCTGGTGTTTTGACTGGTTTCTGGTGTCTGATGTTTCCTTCAGTGCGATCGCACTAGAGTCCATGCGATCGCACAGAGTAATCGTGGGGTCTGGGGTCAGGGGTCAAAATGGTCAGTGTTATCGCATCATTCAGGCTGCAATCGCGGAGGGGTCTTGGGGAGTTACTGTGTGGACGCGGGGTGTGGTGTGCGACCGCACAGGGTTAGCATCGGCCTGGGGCGCGGGTTGCATAAGAATTGTGCGATCGTGTTCATGCTTCTGCGATCGCGGAGCTTAAAGTCCCATACACTGTGCGATCGCATCCCTACTTCCGCGATCGCACAGGTATAATTTCTCCAACTATTTTAAAAGCTCCAAAACAGAATACTAAACGGGATCCTTCATATTTTTCACCATCCCTTTCTTCTCAAAACCCCATTGACGACCTCCAAGCCATTCTTCCTCCATAGCCTCTTGGGTAAGTGTTTCTAACATCGATTTCTTCCGCTTTTTTCCATAATCACTAGAATCTAGGCCTAAAATCCTAAAATCAAAGTAGAAATTAGGGGTTTTGGGTAGAGTTAGGTTTTTGTGAATTTTGGGTAATTCAACCCCAATTTGGGTTCGGATTTCAAAACAAATTATATATTTTAACTCGTGGGGGTATGGGTGATCGAGTTTTGGTCTGAGCCTCGTGTTTGGACCAAGTGGGCCCGGGGTCGAATTTAAGAATTTTTGGAAGAATGATAGGAATTGTGTATTTAGGCTATGGGATTGTGTTATTGATCCATTATTGATATGCTTGAGTTAATTATGTCAAAGGAAAGGTGGTGTTAGAGGGTTGATTGCTATATTTTGGACCCGAGGTTAGTGTCTTCCCCAACTTTGGTGAGGGAATAGGTATTGTATGCTATGTGCTAAGTGTTTATCATGATCAATGCATAGGTAAGGTGACGAGTACCTATGCATTGTGTGTCAAGCATGCCCGTGAGTCTATTTTGATAAAAAATCTTGTTATTACTTCCATGTTCGTTATATTATGAACTTGTCTCTACTTGGAAGCCGTTATTGTTGAAATCTTTGCTGATGAACCTATGATGTATTGGTTTGATTGTAAACCCAATTGTTTAGGATATATTTGAACTGATTGGTTATAGCTGAGACCCTTGCCGGGCACTTGTTGTGAAATTGATTGATGTTTTCCCCTTGCCGGGTGATATTGAACTGTATTTCCACTATGTTGTATTCCTTACCATTATATCTGTCATTGTTTGGTGAGGAAGAGTGTAAAGCACGAAGGGTGATGTCGTGCCATGATATTTGATTACATTGCATAGTGAGAGAGAGAAAGTAAAGCACGAAGGGTGATGCCGTGCTATAATTCACATTGATTATAAGCACGAAGGTTAATGCCGTGCCATGATTTACATTGATTATAAGCACGAAGGTTAATGTCGTGCCATGATTTATACTGCCTTACATTTTACATTGCATTGTGAGGAAGAGAGTAAAAACACGAAGGGTGATGTCGTGCCATGATTTACATTGATTGAAAGCACGAAGGTTAATGTCGTGCCATGATTCACATTGATTACATCATATTTTGCATAGTAAGGACGAGAGTAAAAGCACGAAGGGTGATGCCGTGCCATTATTGCATTTCTAGCATTTATATTTATTTCATTAGCAACTGTGTTAAATCCTTTCTTGTTTACTCCTATATTTCAATTTAACTGCTTCATCTCACTTGTTTTCCCTTTACTGCTCCAGTATCCCTTACTTGTCTGCTTATTTCTTGCCTTGTTTTGTCCTTGTTACCTGTTGTAGAATAGGACAGGTTATCGTTATTATCAAGTCTAGCCTCGTCACTACTTTAGCCAAGGTTAGGCTCGGCACTTACTCAGTACATGGGGTCGGTTGTACTGATGCTACATTGCACTTCTTGATGTTGTGCAGATCCCGCACCCGGACCCAGTGGACAGCGCTGAGGGAGTCACCTTCTGTCCACACCGAGCTTCAAGGTATACCCGCTGGCGTTCGTGGGCCTTGGTGTCTCTTCCCTTCTTGGATTAAATGTTGTCTTATCTTTTCTCTAGTTTCAAAGACAACTATGTATCTTCTTCAGACCTTGTATTTAGTATTCTCTAGAGAGTTCGTGAGCTGTGACACCCCGGTTTTGGGCTTATGTGACGCTATGTATTTTACTATTTCACTTTGCATTTTCGAATTTCTATTACATTTCCGCTATTAAAATTCTGAAGTATTTCGTTCTTTCTGTTAAGATTTTTAAAGGTATTTTCTTTACTACTATCGAATTGGGTTGCAAAAGTTAGATTATTTGTGCACCTTGGCTTGTATAGCGGGTTCAACGTTAGACGCAATCACGGCCTGAAGGGTGGGATTTCGGGTCGTGACAATTCATCACCTTATTATTGTATACTTTACTTTAAAATTGTTATCATATTTTATTTTAATAAATTTTATATTTAACTCGTTAAATTTAACTGATTGTTGTACCTTGTTTAAATACGATATTTTTTACTTCATCATAATAATTTCTAAACTAAGCTTATCTGATACTCTATTTGCGCAACCTCTTCTTTATTTTACTTTATTTGAATCCTAAAATAAATATAATATCTCATTTGATGCTTTACCTTATTCAAGTTTGAAATTGTATTTTATTATGTTTAAATTTATCCCTCGCTCATCTTAGTTGATATTGTGGTAGCACGAGGACCTTTGTCGTGTGAGGGTGATTGCTAATGTAGGTACGAGGTATCATACGTGTAAGATTTGAAAATTGTGACTCATGATTTGTGATTACGAAGAGTGGTAGCTCAGTAATTCTACTTGTAATTCCTGCATTAAGAACGATTTGATTGATTGTGTTATCATCGGTTCTCCTTACTTGAATTGATTAATTGTGATGACCCAAAAGGTCATCCTAAGTAATTCTAGCTAAATCTGTGTTCCGAGGCCTCGAAAGCCTCTGTTAATCTCACCTCGATATGCCTGCGCATCTCGGGCGTGTAGTCGGGAAGTTTTTATGTTCAAATTTGATGAAAATGGAATTTTATGATAATTAAATGAATAAAGTTGACTTTGGTCAACATTTTTGGTAAACGGACCCGGATCCATGATGTGACAGTCCTGGAGGTCCGTAGGAAAATATGGGACTTGGGCGTATGCCCGGAATCGAATTCCGAGGTCCCAAGCCCGAGAAATGAATTTTTAAAGAAAATTATTTTCTGAAAATAATAAAGGATTTTGAAAAGGAATAATTATGTGAAAACCGTGTTACCGAGCCCATACTATGGTTTCGGAGCCCGGAACATGTTTATTATATATTATTGGTCTTATCTGTAAAATTTGGTGTAAAACAGACTTGGAATGACGTGTTTCGGATCAAAATTGGAAAAGTTAAGCTTTATGAAGTTTTAAGAAAATTCTATAAGTTTTAAGGTTTAATTCCTTGTTTTTGATGATATTTTGGTGATTTAAAATCTCGAATAAGTCTGTAGGATGTTTTGGGAGTTGTGTACGTTTTTGGTTTTGAGCCCCGAGGGCTCGGGTGAGTTTCGGGTAGTTAACGGGGTGTAAAAGTCATGAAAAATCTGGTGTTTCTCATGTTTCTGGTGTCAGGCCTTTTCTTCAGTGCGATCGCATATGCATCTCCGCGATCACACATCATTAGGTTGGTGGGGGCAAAGTTTACTCTATACGATCGCGTAGAGTTATCCGCGGTCGCATAGTGTGTAGGTGTGACAGGGTGGGGGCTGGGTAGTTACTCAGTGCGATCGCACTGGCCTTGTCCGCGATCGCACTAGTGTAGGTCTAGGCTTCACTGCGGTCGCAGCCCTTGCCCTGCGGTCGCACCTCAGATGATCCCTGATCCTATGCGATCGAACTCCCTTGCCCGCGATCGCATAGAGTTATTTCGCCCAGCTATAAATTTAACCCCAAAATAGAATTCAACACGGAAATATCATATTTTCAACCTTCTTCTTCTCCTCCCACCCCCATTGACGAGCCTCAAGCTAATTTCACTCCATTAACACTTGGGTAAGTGATTCTAACACTAATTTCTTCCACTTTTCTTCCATAATCACTAGAATCTAGGCTTAAAATCCTAAAATCAAAGTAGAAATTAGGGGTTTTGGGTAGAGTTAGGGCTTATGGGGTTTTGGGTAGAGTTAGGGCTTATGGGGTTTTGGGTAATTCAACCTCAATTTGGGGTCGGATTTCAAAACAAATAATATATTTGAACTCGTGGGGGTATGGGTGATTGGGTTTTGGTCCGAGCCTCCTGTTTGGACCAAGCAGGCCCGGGGTCGAATTTTGGTATTATTTAAAGAATGCTAGGATTTGTATAATTAGGCTATGGGACTGTGTTAATGAGTCATTATTGACATTATTGATGTTAATAAATCCATTATGTCTAGATATTATCGATTCGGAGTTCGATTCGAGAGGGAAGGCTGTGATTGAGGCTTGACTTGCATTTTTGGAGCCGAGGTAAGTTTTTGGCCTAACCTTAGCTTGAGGGATTAGGTATAGAGTCTTATTTTTTATGTGTAATTCATGTCCAACGTATAGGTGGGGTGACGAGTACCTATATGTTGCGGTCAAGCATGCCCATGAGTCAATTGTGATGAATCACACCGTGTTCTTAATGTTCTCAGTACAATGAGTAATTTGGTGATTTATAAGTGATACCTTAATGTTGTTTCATGACATGGGGAGTTATTGTGTTATTTGTTTCAGTTGAGGCTTTTACTATTGAAATTGTATTTCTTATTCGGGGTTGGTTATAGCTGAGTCCCTTGCTGGGATGATAGAATTTTATTGAGTATTCCACACACTTGAGACTCCTTATTGTTGATTTTCACATTATATTGTTGCTTATATATTATTTATCGCACGAGGGGACATGCCATTCTTAGCGTTTATTATTTATCGCACGAGGGGACATGTCGTGCTGATTGTTTATTATTTATCACATGAGGGGACATGCCGTGTTGATCGTTTATTATTTATCGCACGAGGGGACATGCCGTGCTGATTGTTTGTTATTTATCACACGAGGGGACATGCCGTGTTAATCGTTGATTATTTATTGCACGAGGGGACATTCCGTGCCGAGTGTTACTATTTATGCACGAGTGGACATTTTGTGCCGAGTGATTGCGAGATTATGCACGAGGGGACATGCCCTGCATTTTGCTGTTCATTATCTATCCTGAGACGTAAAATTCCTGCTTTTACTTTTTACACTTCAGGTATTACCCTGTTCTACTGTGCTAGCATTTGGTTGCCCCTTTTACCCCCAGCATATTCTCCCCGTATTTGTTTTACTTGCTTATTTCCGTCGACATTTTCCTGTTATTATATAGAATTGCACAGGTACATATATTGTTTTCGGTCATAGCCTCGTCACTACTTCGCCGAGGTTAGGCTCGGCACTTACTCAGTACCTGGGGTCGGTTGTACTGATGCTACACCTGCACTTCTTTATGTTGTGCAGACTACGCGGCCGGACCCAGTGGTCACTGACGGTCGGAGCATTCCATCAGTTCATACAGGAGACATCGAGGTAGGCCCGCACACGTCCGTGGGCCTTGGCATCACCTTCTACCCTTCACTTTCAGCTCTGTCTTATCTTATAGTTCAAAGGCAGTCATATGTACTTATATTCAGACCTTTGTTTTAGTAATCTCTTAGACAGTTCGTGAGTATGTGACATCAGTTCTAGGATTTGTATATGGGTTTTATTTCGAAGTTGCTATATTATTTTTGGTAATTTGTTAACCTTCATATTGTTGACCATTGATGCCTTAGTTATATCGTTCATTTTAGTTGTTAATTAGTTTTATTTAGTTCAAACGTTGGCTTGTCTAGCGGGTTCAATGTTAGACGCAGTCACGGCCTGAAGGGTGGGATTTCGGGTCTTGACAAGTTGGTATCAGAGCTCTAGGTTTCTTAGGTCTCACAACTCACGGACAAACTTGGTAGAGTCTGAGGGATCGGTACGGAGACGTCTATATTTATCCCCCAGAGGCTGCAAAGTTAGGAATAACTTCACACCTTTCATTCTCTGTCGTGCCAGTTGAATTCTAAATACTAATTGAGTCTCTATTTTACTCTCTCGCAGATGGCGAGAACGCGTGCTTCCTCATCTACCGACCAGCAGCCTGATCCTCCTATTGCAGCTTCTACGAGGGGCCGAGGCCGAGGCCGTGCTAGAGGCCGAGGCAGAGCTAGAGTAGCAGCACCAGTAGAGGACCCACAGGTAGACTTTGCTTGTGAGGTTCCTACTCAGACAGTCCCAGTTGGACCAGCTCAGGTCCTAGAGGGGTTCATTGCCACCCCAGTGCTTCAGAACGCTCTAGTCCGCTTCAGGTCTTCTTCCTACTGCACCTGTTGGATCTCAGGCTGGGGGAGGGACCCAGACTCCTGCTATTCATACGCCAGAGCAGTTTACCACTCAGTTCCAGACTCCGGCACCTCAGACAGCCAGGTATTATGGCACCAGCAGTTGAGCGAGTAGCCATGTCTGCAGACGCTCTGTGGAGGTTGGATCGGTTCACCAAGTTATTCACTACTACATTTACTGGTGCACCATCAGAGGATCTCCAGGATTATTTAGACAGTTGTTACGAAGTTCTTCGGAACATGGGCATTGTGGAGTCCAATGGAGTTGATTTTGCTACATTTCGTCATTCTGGCACCGCCAAGACTTGGTGGAGAGATTACTGATTGACAAGACCAGCTGGGTCTGCACCTCTGACTTGGGCTCAGTTCTCCGAGTTGTTCTTGGGGAAGTTCCTTCCAGTTACTCAGGGAGAGGATCTTCGGAGGCAGTTTGAGCGTCTACAGCAGAGCTCCATGTCCGTCACTCAGTACGAGACCAAGTTCATTACTCTGGCCAGACATGCCATTATGATACTCCCCACTGATCGGGAGAGGGTTCGGAGATTTATTGAGGGTCTAGCTCAGCCCATCAGACTTCAGATGGCCAGAGAGATGGGTACTAATATCTTCTTTCAGGATGTTGCCGATGTGGCCAGGCGCATTGAGATGGTATTATCCTAGGGTGGTGGACAGGGGTCTGACAAGAGACCTCGTCATTTCGGCCGTTTCAGTGGTGCCTCATCTGGAGGTAGAGATTCCTTTGGCAGAGGTCATCCCCCTAGGCTTTATCAGTCGGCACTCTAGGTATCCCGCAGTGCACCTTCAGCTCCCATAAGTGCACCACAGATTCATAGCTATCAGGGTGGTCATTCTGGTCGTTAGGGACAGTTCCAGGGTCAGTATTCTCAGCAGCCGAAGTCTTGCTTCACTTGCGGTGGTATGGGGCATATTTCCATGTTCTGCCCCCGAGGTTTTGGTGGTTCTCAGTATCAGGGTTCCCGTGCCATGGTTCCCGCACGGGTGCACCCTCGCCCCCTCAGCCAGCTAGGGGTGGTCCTGGTGCCAGAGGTGGAGGTCAGACTCATAGAGGTGGAGGGCAGGCCATGAGAGGTAAGGGTCAGCCGGTAGCAGGTAGACCCAGAGATGTGCAGGTTGGAGGGGCTCCGCCCCGATGCTATGCTATTCCAGCCAGGCCTCAGGCCGAGGCCTCTGACATAGTTATCACAGGTACAGTTTCAGTTTGCAGCTGAGATACTTCGGTGTTATTCGATCCGGGTTCTACTTTCTCTTATGTGTCTTCATACTTTACCCCTTATTTGAGCATGCCCCGTGATTCCCTGAGTGCTCATGTATATGTGTCAACCCCGGTGGGTGATTCCATAGTGGTAGATCGAGTCTACCGTTCTTGCATAGTAGTTATTGGTGGGATGGAGACTCATGTTGATCTTTTTATTCTGGATATGGTTGACTTTGACGTTATATTGGGGATGGATTGGCTATCTCCCTATCATGCTATTCTGGACTGTCACGCCAAGACAGTGACCTTAGCCTTGCCAAGAGTACCTCGTTTTGAGTGGAGGGGGACTCCTAGCTATTCTTCTGGTAGATTTATTTCTTATATGAAGGCTCGGCGCATGCTCGGGAAGGGGTGTTTGGCCTAATTGGCCTATGTTCGTGATTCTAGTGCTGAGGTTCCTTCTATGGAGTCTGTGCCCATGGTTCGTGAATTTCCAGAGGTATTCCCTGCTGACCTGCCAGGTATGCCACCCGATAGGGATATTGATTTTTGTATTGAGGTAGCTCCGGGAACTCAGCCCATTTCTACTCTATTGTATCGTATGGCCCCGCCAGAGTTGAAGGAATTGAAGGAGCAGTTGCAGGATTTGTTGGATAAAGGCTTCATTAGGCCTAGTGTTTCTCCTTGGGCTGCCCAAGTGTTGTTCGTTAAGAAGAAAGATGGCTCAATGAGGATGTGTATCGACTACCGGCAGCTGAATAAGGTTACTATCAAGAACAAGTATCCTCTGTCGAGGATTGATGATCTATTTGACCAGCTTCAGGGTGCTATAGTGTTTTCCAAGATAGACTTGAGATCTGGTTACCATCAGCTGAGGATTAGGGCGTTTGATGTACCTAAGACGGCCTTTCGCACTCATTATGTGCATTATGAGTTCTTGGTGATGTCATTCGGGTTGACAAATGCCCCTGCTGCTTTTATGGAGATGATGAACCAGGTGTTCAAGCCTTATTTGGACTTGTTCGTTATTTTTTTCATTGATGATATATTGATATACTCTCACAGCCGAGAGGAGCATGAGCAGCACCTTAGAGTCGTCCTCCAGACTCTCAAGGATAGTCAGTTGTATGCCAAATTTTCTAAGTGTGAGTTTTGCTTGAGTTCGGTGGCATTTCTGGGCCATGTTGTGTCGGCAGAGGGTATTTAGGTGGATCCCAAGAAGATTTCAGCAGTCAGAGATTGGCCTAGGCCTACTTCAGCTACAGAGATTCGGAGTTTCTTGGGCTTAGTAGGTTATTATCGCTGATTTGTGGAGGGCTTTTCATCTATCGCAACTCCGATGACCAGGTTGACCCAGAAGGGTGCCCAGTTCAGGTGGTCGGATGAATGTGAGGCGAGCTTTCAGAAGCTCAAGATATCCTTGACCATGGCACCGGTGTTAGTGTTGCCCACAGGTTCAGGACCGTATACCGTGTATTGTGATGCTTCGCGGGTTGGGCTTGGTGCAGTGTTGATGCAGGATGGGAAGGTTATAGCCTATGTTTCTCTTCAGTTGAAGATTCATGATAAGAACTATCCAGTCCATGATTTTGAGCTTGCAGCTATTGTTCATGCCTTGAAGATTTGGAGNAAGTCAGTCAGCATGGGTAGTTTGGCTTATCTATCAGTTGGAGAGCGACCTTTGGCTAGGGATGTTCAGGCATTAGCCAATCGATTTGTTAGGTTGGAGGTTTCGGAGGGTGGCAGTGTTTTGGCCCATGCCGTCGCTCGTTCTTCATTGTATGATCGTATTCGCGCCAGGAAGTATGATGATCGTCATAGGTGTGATCTTAAGGATGCAGTTCGGCACGGACGTGCCAAGCAGGTCACAGTTGATGCTGAGGGAGTTTTGAGATTGCAAGGTCGTATATGTGTTCCTGATGTGGACGACATTCGTGAGTTGATATTGCAGGAGGCCCATAGTTCCCGGTATTCCATTAATCCGGGCACCGCGGAGATGTACCAGGACTTGCGGCAGCATTATTGGTGGCGTAGAATAAAGAAGGATATTGTGGCTTATGTAGCTCGGTGCTTGAATTGTCAGCAAGTTAAGTATGAGCACCATAGACCCGGTGGTTTGATGCAGCAGATTCAGCTTTCCGAGTGGAAGTGGGAGCGTATCACGATGGATTTTGTAGTTTGACTCCCACGGACTCCGAGTATGGTTGATGCAGTATGGGTTGTTTTAGATAGGCTGACCAAGTCAGCACATTTCATTCCTGTGGCGGTTTCATCTTCGGCAAAGAAGTTAGCTCAGATCTATATGAGAGAGATTGTCAGATTGCACGGTGTGCCCTTATCTATCATATCAGAGCAAGGTACTCAGTTTACCTCCCATTTCTGGAGAGTATTTCAGCGAGAGTTGGGCACACATATTGAGTTGAGCACAGCATTTCATCCTCAGACGGAGGGACAGACCGAGCGTACTATTCAAATTTTGGAGGATATGTTACGGGCTTGCGTTATTGATTTTGGTGGTTCATGGGATCAGTTCTTGCCTTTAGCAGAGTTTGCCTACAACAACAGTTACCAGTCGAGCTTTCAGATGGCTCCGTATGAGGCGTTGTATGGTAGGCGATGTCGGTCTCCTATTGGATGGTTTGAGCCAGGAGAGGCTAGGCTATTGGGTTCTGAGTTAGTACAGGATGCCTTGGATAAGATGAAGATTATTCAAGGTAGGCTTCATACAGCTCAGTCCAGACAGAAGAGTTATGCAGATCATAGAGTTTGAGATTTGTCTTTCATGGTAGGAGACCAGGTGTTCCTTCGAGTGTCGTCTATGAAGGGCGTGATGATATTCGGAAAGAAGGGCAAGTTGAGCCCTAGGTATATTGGTCCATTTGAGATTTTGGATAAGGTAGGAGAGGTGGCGTACAGACTTGCCTTGCCACCGCATTTATCAGTAGTGCATCCAGTGTTTCATGTATCTATGCTCCGGAGGTACATTGCAGATCCTTCTGATGTTCTTGACTTTAGCGGTGTCCAGTTGGACAAGGATCTGACATATGAGAAGGATCCGGTAGCTATATTAGATAGGCAGGTTCGCCAGTTGAGGTCGAAGCGTTATCCTTCGGTTCGTGTTCAGTGGAGAGGTCAGCCTGCCGAGGTAGCTACTTGGGAGACCGAGTCCAATATGAGGAGTCGTTATCCCCATCTTTTCTCAGACTCAGGTACTTTTCTATGTCCGTTCGAGGACGAACGTTTGTTTTAGAGGTGGAGATTGTGATGACCCAAAAGGTAATCCTAAGTAAATCTAGCTAAATGTGTGTTCCAAGGCGCTGAAAGCCTCCATTAATCTTTTTCACGACCCAAACCGATGGGCCGTGACGGGCACCCGGTACCTTACCCAACTGAGTACCAACGTAGCGTATCTTTCTTATTACATTATTACATACACATGACATACGGGCCTAGTAGGCCAACACAATCCTTTACAAACTCAAAACATAGGCCAACAAGGCCGTACCATCCTTTATGTACACGACATATGTCTACAAGCCTCTAAGAGTACATAAATGTCATAAATGTCGNGTAATTGACTCAACCTGTATGTCTGGATAACTCTGTAAATAATAAATCACTTTTAGTATCATGCATATGCGTATGAATGTCATGTCCTGCATAGGTATATATTTCATAACATCATCAGCCTCTAAGGGCATCCCATCATATCATATCGGCCACCGTGGGCAAAATTATCATTGTATACCAGATGATGAGGTGGTGGTGCGTATATAACGCCATAACCTTTCCCATATCCCATATACATATATATACATAC
>ML242599.1:17850-32057 GCA_005239495.1 Nicotiana undulata | reverse complement strand
ATAACTGAAATGGTTTTAATATTAATATTTTGTTATTAAAATAAATATTTAATAACATTTCTGTTAATATTTACTATTAACAAATAAATTTGGTCCAAATAATAATCTCTCGATCATTTGACCGAAGCCGAAGCCGAAGCTGAGCGAGCGACGACGACGACGGCGCGAGGCTTGCTTTCTTCTCAACTCTTTATTAGCTAGAAGATGAGCAATTTTTTATATACTCATCAAAAGTCTTTTCCTCTTTCTATGTGGGACAATTAAGGAGGGAAACTCAAATATTTTATTTTTCTCTCCATTTCCCATTCACCCATTTTAAGCATTAATATATCATTAAATACTTAAAATCCCAACAGTAATTAATAGTTGCATCTATAAATAAGGTGATGATGCTACCCTGTTCGCCGAAAGAGCGTGTTTAATAAGTACGTATTCGCATAGCTCTAACTTTACTTTCTTCACATAATTGGTAACACATCTCAAACGTGACAATTGACATTAAGGCATGCCAAAAAGTGCCAAGTTATTGTTCTTACATAGTGTCGATGCAACATTGATTTATGTGATCATGATTCGCTGGCTTATCAAGAAATTAGCTTTAGTCCGTTGAGGGAGGAAAAATAGAAAAGATCATATCGAAGTGTGCACTTCAATTACAGCGATTTATAAAGTTGTCGTAGAAATTGCAAAAGTCATCCCATTTATTGTCTAAAGATTTTGAGTTAGATGCTCAAATTCTTTCACATTGTATTAGAGCAAACATTTGGCCTGGTGAGCATAGTTGCACAACTACTTTCTCTCCTTATGTCTAAAGTCTAATCACTATGTGTTCCTCTCTCTCAACTCAGCCAGCTGCTTTGCGCTCCCCCCGCAAATCAACCTATCACGCCACTTGTATTGCTCTGATCATATATTATAATCAAGAAAATTGGAAAGGGAAAAAGGAAAATAAAATGCCAAATACAGATCACGCTGCCTTCTCTTTATGTTTGCTTCTAAAGAAGGTCCTATTCTCACCGAAAGAAGATCAATTTAATACTACTGAATTTCTATCCATAGAAATAATGCAAAGAATGTTGCCCTAAGAAATTCAGATTTGTTCTTTTCCCCTGCTTTCTGCAAATTTATTTAGATCAAGTATCCAACATATTCCCTTTCAGAAGATCCCCCTTTTCCAATTATATAATCCAATTTGCATATATCCAAATAACCCAAATATCTAAATGAGATGTTATCTTATATATTAATCATATACCTTGCTGACCTGTAAGTGGTATCAAATCGAGCATATAATTTGTGATATTTTGTCCATATAAAACATTAAGGCGAAATACATACGTTATCCATCGACCTCATACTCAAATTTCTCTTACACATGTTAAACACAGGAATAATATTGCACACTAAAACTTTTAAAAGTGTGTCAATTACACATCTTTTTTGCCATGTGTCACACGCGTGTATTACACATAAAACAGGCGCGTGAAAACTCTAGAATCCGTCTGAAATTATTTTTTATTTTTATTTTTCCCTTTTTAAAACTATTTTCTTTTCAAATTAAAGAAAAAAAATATATAACCCATGTCTTCTTCCCCAACCCACACTCTAGCGTTTCCTACCTCTCCCCCCCTCTCCCCCCGTTTCTTCTTCGTCCCCAACCTGCATTCTAGTTTTTCTACTCCTTCATGTTTCATCTCTCCAACCCCCATTACTAAGAAGAGAAAGAAAAAGAAGAAGAAAAGATGAGCTATTGGTCTTGTAAAAATCACCATTATTGATCTTTTGAAAAAACTTGAAAATTTAATCGGGTCTTGTTGATTTTTGTGTTCCATGACCTAGAAAATTAATTTGAATTCGTGATTATTGTTGAATAAAAATTTATTTAGGTGATCAATTTTGATAAAATTCAAAAAACACCATTAACAAGTTTGAAGCTTTGGGTTTGAGCTTGAATTTAATTTTTTTATAAGGATTTGTGATGGATGCTGTTAAAATTTGTTAAAAATCGTGCAAAGAGTTAAATCTATAGTTAGGGAAGAAGGTGCTTGTAGTGGAATGGTTGGTGATAGTATGGTGGTGCTGGAGAAGATGATGGAGTTGGTGAGAGGAGAAGCGGATGGGGTTTTTTTCTTTTATGTATTTTTTTCTTTGGGAAGATGAGGAGAGGGGGTGGAGTAGGGTGGGGGGAAGAGGGTTTTTTTTTCAATTTTGTTTTCCCAATTTATGACACGTGTCAGATGCCGATTGACGTGTGTAATAGCAATCTTTAAGCAGATATGATCAAACACTGAAGTGGTGTGTAATTGGCAAACTTTGAAAAGTCTAAGTGTGCAATACTATTCCCGTATTTAACAAGTATGTAAGAGGGATTTGAGTACAAGGCCGATAGGTAAAGTATGTATTTCGCCAAGATATTAACTAAGTAGTGGAAGTACTAGTACATACGATCCATTACTAGTCATACATGATCAAAATTAATCCTAGGATATTACAATAACAACAACAAAATACCTAGTGTATTCCCATATTGTGTAGTCTAGGGATGAGTAATTAAAATGTACGCAAACCTTACTCCTACTTTGTGAGAGTAGAGAGGTTGATTCCGAGGCCCTCAACTCAAAAAAAAAAATCTCGGCAGATTTGAACAAGAGAACATTAATAAAGAGGCCACATTGAAAATACTAATAACAAAAACATTAACAATAGCAAAATAACAAAGTAATAAGGTAATCGAAGCAAGGGACACAACAAATAATAACATAAATCCTAAAATAAGAAAATACAAAAATAATAATACTAATAGTGCCTCTAATGATGAATTAATTTATTTTTAATTTGTATTAAAGGAATATTAACTAACGTTTGAAGCTCAGAAAGAATCTGATTCACCGCGACATATATACGATGTATCCTTTTTGCTCTTTTCTTTTTCTTAATTTCTTTGAGAAAGTAGTGTTAGGTAAATCCTGATTTTAATAGTAATTATCACCACCTCCACATGATTATTCTTACTTTTTCCACATAATAAATAATGGAGTTAGGGTTCCTAATGATTAACAAGTGTGATAAGAATAATAGTTGTTTAGTTGCTAGCTAGTCAGTATTACTGTATTTTGGTCAAATTAAATTAAAGCAATATTCACGGCATATTTGCACCTAGAGGATACATGTAGTACGCAATTCCAGCTTCCTAAAGCAAATCACCTCTGTGTCATATATGTTAGTATATGTATTCGAAAATATAATTTCCGCGAAATAAAACAAAACTAGAAACTAAAGACAAAAATAGAATGAAATGAATAATATTTCGAGTTCAACAGAAAATTGTGTTTCCTTAAGGAATTTAATCTCCTCATTTTTGTCCACGGTTGTTGGATTAATTTCTCTCCGGATAGAAGGGAACAACTATCTTGTAATACCGGTAATAGAAATTACATAACTTCGCCGAACTCAACAAACGACAGTAAACCACACTAATGCTTACGTTTTTGCTTTTGAAAAACAAATGCAGAAATGCAAAGAGAGAGGGAGAGTATGCAAATTTCGGTGGCCAGAAAGTGAGACAAAATCTTTTAATTTATAGTCAAACAGTCTAGCTTGAATAGTTGCGAAAGTACTTGTTCACATGAGGTAATGTTTCGGCAGAAAAACTTTTATGTTGATTGCGAATTAAAAAGCGACCATTAGTCGTTAGGAAATCATCCGCGAAATAAAATCCCCGAAGCTGAAGCCAAAGACGAGCCGAGTGAGCGATGACGACGGCACGAGGCACCACTTCTTCTTAACTCTTTAACAGCTAGAAGATGTGCTCTTCTGTATAAGCACAAAGATTTTCTTTTCTTCTTCCGATGAGGGACAAAGTGCATTAGTAAAAGAAGCTATTTCAAACTTTCGTTTTCCTCCTGATCTTTTCTCTCCATTTCCCACTCACACATGTTATCTATTAGATAAAAAAACCAACAATAATGTTGTTTAATCATTCTGAATTGTACTCTAATCAATTTGTGTAGTGCTGATAAAAAAAAATAATGTTACATAAAAGATACTTAAATAATATGTAAAAATCCAATAGATATGATCACGATGTTGGTAGCAGAGGCAGACCCGTGGAAAGTGGCGGCACGGAGGCACCACTATCCGATAAACATTTGAGCAAATATTGAAGTGGGAATCAAGCTCAGGCAGTGCACTAAAAGTCATGTTGTGCCTCTCAAAACGACCAATGCAACTACCTAAGCTTTGAGTCTAGAGGTTCCAATAAAAATATATACATGTTTGTTGCGGAAGACAGTGGGTTAACTAGCACACAATCACACACAAAGCAAAGAGAGAAGAAAAATCAACACAAGGATTTAACGGGTTCGGCTAAGCCTAATAATCGGGGCCAAAGAAGAGAGAGTTTTTCACTATAAATGAGAAGAAAGTACAATACAATCTATAGAATCTCCAATTATAACATCTATATATATAGATCCCAAATTGTCTCAAACCTATAAGAGAAAGGTTTCCCAATTTGTCAAGGACAATAGGTATTCATTTCCCAAATCTATTAGGACAATGGATTTTCCTCAACCTATAGTGATTATGGGTTCCCTAAAAATATAAGAAAATAATTCAAGCCTCGAAACAACCAATCTTCCCCTTGGCTTCAATTCTCTTCAAAACAGCAACAACGTCTCTCTACCTTGCCCTCATCCCTCGCGAGGGCTGATAATTAGTGTGGATTTTGACCACTTATTAGTACCTTTTAACTTTTATTTTTGATCGAAAGTATTGATTTATGTTCCCAAAACTAATGAAACGTACAAATTGCAGGAACGTTGAAAATTTTGAGCTCTTATGAAGAAACTGACTTAAAAAGGAGTGTTGCGCCTCACAAGGCAGGAAGGGGCGCAACATACAAGAAGTGCGGTCCGCAGAAGCAAGTATGGACCGCAGAACTGATGAAGAAGCCCTAAAGTGCTTGCAGCAGAAGTGCGAACCGCAGACATTTTGTGCGGTCGCAGAACATTGTCCGCATTGACAAGAATTCAAAAAGTTCAGAAAGTTTGCAAATGACAAAGATTGAAGCCTTGCCTGAAGCGCGGACCGCACAAGAATTGTGTGACTACAGAAGCTAAATTTTAGCTGCAGACCAAATTGTGCAGCTCCAGAATCCAGTTCCCTGCAAATGCAAGCAATATGCGGACCGCACATGGAATTGTGCGGCCGCAGAACCTCCCGAGGGGCATTTTTGTTTGCGAATTTTGGGCCACTATAAATAGACAGTAACAATATTTTTGGTCAAGTTTTGACGTTCTAGCAGTTGTAGCCATTGTAGTTTTCCATTTAGGAAATTGTGATCATTTTGGGCTAAAAGCATCATCATTTATCATTTTAATTTTATATTATGAGTTTAATTTGTATTTCTTCTTTGCTTTCTTCATTTTCTACTATGAGTAGCTAGGCATTTACTAGGGTTGTGACCCAACCCTAGTGTGTTAACCTTATGGGTATTTAATTTAATGTTTGTTTATGATTGGGTGTTGATTATTTAGTCTTGTTTATGCTTTAATTTTATAATTAATGGTTGCAAATATTGATTCATGCCTTTTTGACTTGGTCTTTACTTGAGAAAGAGAGATGTAGTCTAGGAACACTTGGCTAATAAGAAACTGGGCTAGTTAAGGATTTGACTAGCTTAATTAAACGGTTTTAACTAGAGATAGGGAAAGCTCGACTTGAGCTCATATCAACCATTTAGCTTGATACTCATTTAGGCTTGAGAAAGTCAAATTGGGAAAAATCGCTCTATGACCGAGAGGTATTGAGTGGGTAACTTAGAGTTAAGGGCTATAATACATCTCAATCAATAAAATAAGTGTTAACGTACTTAACCCATTAGGCGAACACCTAGGTAAATGTCACATCCCTAGTCCTTTTGCACATTTGATAAAAATAACAAATATAATCACTCGCTTTCTAGTTTCTTCTCATAGTCTACAATTGTTAGTGTTAGTTTAGAAATAGAAAACAAAATCCCTTGTTTGGTAGCACAATTGAGTTATTTCGTTTACTCTCATCAAGTGTACACCCTAAAACCCTTATTAAACTCCATGTGAAAATCGACCCCGACTGTTGTTGGGTACTATTCTTCTAATGACCGTTTCCGCTCACTATTGAGTGCGGATAGAACATGGATAGTTTTTGGCACCGTTGCCGGGGAGTTAAAAAAGTGTTAGCAATATATTTGAGTGTGTTTTTGGAATATCTTCTTTCCCTTCCATGTTACTAATTTGTTTAAGAGATTTTAGGTGCAACCATGGCATATAATGAGCTCGAAAATTTGCCTTCGGGGAAATTGGACGGCGGGGATGAACAAGTAGAGGAGGTACCTCAAGAGCCACAAGCCAATCAGAGAGGCCAAGTACTTCATGTCCATGTGTCTGTTTCACCCCACCTTCACCACGAGCGGCTCCACACCGGATACTGCGCAATGAAGGTTATGCCAGTGCAATAATCTCTCCCCGTATTAGAGCAGGCAACTTCCAGATCACCAATGTGTTGCTCACTTTGCTTGAGCAACAAGGTTTCTTTACCGGTGCTCCAACCCAAAATGCTTATAAGCATTTGAAGGGCTTTGAGGATACATGTTGGGCGAGCAAGCAAACTAATGTTTCCAAGGATGCATTGAGGCTAAGGATTTTCCCTTCTCTCTACGGGGAAAAGCTTTAGATTAATTAGAAAAAATTTCGAACCATTCAATTCACACTTGGGATGAGTTGGCGGAAAAGTTCATTGCCAAGTTTTTCTCTCCCGGGCACATGGCTACACTTCGAGAAGAAATCTTGTCATTCAAGCAAGATCCGAATTAACCACTACACGAAATATAGGAGCGCTATAGAACAATGATTAAGGAATGTCCCAACAATGATATGACGTAAAACATGATACAACAAACCTTTAATCGTGGGATTAACATAACCAACCAATGTGTAGTGAATCAACTAGAAGGTGGGAACTTCATGACTATGCCTTATACGGAGGCATGTGAAATCTTGGATGAGATGGCGGAAACGCCGTCGTCTTGGAAATCCTGGGCAAATGTTCCACAAGGTGACCCAAATATGATCCACCTTCACAAAGAATTACAAGATCACAGGAAAGCCATTGCCGTATTGGAAACTACCATGCCTCAACTAGCAAAATCTCAACTAAGTCAAGTGCAATCTCATAAGCAAGTTAATGCTATGGAAGGATTGAACCTTGTTGTAAACAAGAAGAGGACTAAGGGTCAACAAGTGCAAACTCCAGTGGAAAACTATGTGCAAGATGATGGTGGTTTTGATAAAAAAGATTCTTATAATGAGCAAGAGGAGGAAGTGAAATATAGGAACAATTTTCAAGGGCAAAGAAACAACTTCCAAGGCCAAACCAACAACAATGATGGCCACAAAATAATCATGGCAATTGGAATTCTAACCATCAAGGAAATTGGAGTGGAAACAACTAAGGAAATTGGGAAGGCAACAATCAAGGTGGTTGGAGTAACAATCAAGGCAACTGGGGGTCGGGTTTTCAAAGGTCCCCAATGAATCAAAACTCAAGCAACCCACCTCCTTATCCTTCATATGGTTCAAGTTCTTCAAAATTTGAGATACGACATATTGAAAGTATGTTCAAGAAATCGATGGAAAAGAATGCCGATTTGGATGCCAAACTTGCCTCACACAACACATCAGTCTGCAACCTAGAAGTTCAAATGGGGTAAATCTCTCAAGCTTTAAATTCTCGTCATAAGGATGCACTAAAAGTGACATGATAGTAAGCCAAAAGGATGTAACAATACATGGCATGCTATGGCGGTTAACACAAGAAGTGGAAGAGGCGGGAATGGACCCACCTCAAGTGGAAGGCGACTTGTTGATGATCATGCACTACAAATTCCCGGTTATGCAATGTTTATGAAAGATCTTGTAACAAAGAAGAGGCCGATAAATTTTGAAACTATCAAAGTCACTCATCAAGTGAGTGCAATTGTTCATTCAGTGGTTCCTAAGTTGGAGGATCCCGGTGCCTTCACGATTCCTTGTCCAATTGAAAGTGCCGATTTTGCTAAAGCTCTTTGTGATCTTGAAGTCGGAGAACTCACTTTCCGGGTTGGTGATGAAAAAGTGGTATTCTATGTGTGTAAGTCCATGAGGCAATCAAATAGAAATAAGGTGTGTTCGTTTGTGGATTTGGTGACCAATGTCGTTGTTTATGATACAAGTGCTACAATCAATGTTGGTGATTTGTTGGAGGTTTTCTTTCTCAACTTTAATGATGACGAGATGGATGGCTTCATGAAATGTGTGACCTTTTTTCAAGGATTGGGGTCGTACAACTACACACCCTGGAAATTGTCCTTGGATCTTGAAAATAGGAAGATTCCTCCTACAAAGACTTTTATTGAAGAGCCACCTACCTTGGAGTTGAAGCCATTGCATCCACATATTTGGTATGAATTTCTTTGCCCTTGTTCTATTTTACCGCTTATCCTTTTCTCTTGTTCGACTAACGTTCAAGTAGATTCCACATTGACGAGGCTACAATAGAGGAAGAAGGATATTGGGTGGACCTTGGAGGATATTCGGGGTATAAGCCCCACCTTTTACATGCATAAGATCAAGTTGGAGGATGTTACTAAACCATATATTGGACATCAAAGAAGACTCAATTAGGTTATGCAAGAAGTTGTTAAGAAGGATATTATAAAGTGGTTAGAAGCCGGGGTTGTCTACCCCATCTTCGGTAGTTCATAGAATTCTCTATTTCAGTGTGTCTCAAAGAATAGGGGAATGACGATGGTCACCAATGACAAGAATGAATCGATTCCTACAAGAGCGGTTACCAGTTGGAGGGTCTGTATGGATTATCGCAAGCTCAGAAAAGTCAAAAGGAAGGATCACTTCCCACTCACTTTCTTAGATCAAATGGTCGATAGATTAGCCGGCCATTCTTTCTATTATTTTCTTAATGGGTACTCAGGCTACAACAAAATTCTCATTGATCCGGAAGATCAAGAGAAAACAGCCTTTACATGTCCCTAGCTATGGTACTTTTGCTTTCAAGCGAATGCCATTTGGTTTGTGCAATGAACCAGCGACTTTTCAAAGGTGTATGATGGATATTTTCATGGACATGGTGGAGGAATACTTTGAAGTTTTCATGGATAACTTCTTGGTGGTTGGGGATTATTTTGATGATTGTCTTGCGAATTTGGACAAAGTGTGGCTAGATGTGAAGAAACCAATTTGTTACTCAATTGGGAGAAGTGTCATTTCATGGTTGAGGAAGGTGTTGTCCTTGGTCATAAAATCTCAAGGAATTGAATTGAAGTTGACAAGGTAAAGATTGAGGTAATTTCTAAGCTTCCACCCCCAACTTCAGTGAAGGGTGTGCGGAGTTTCTTAGGGCATGCGGGTTTTTACCAGCACTTTATCAAAGATTTCTCTAAAGTGGTGAACCCGTTGTGCAGGCTTCTTGAGAAGGATGCCAAGTTTAATTTCAATGATGATTGCATGAGAGATTTTGAGTTGTTGAAGATCAAGTTGACAACTACTCCCATCATCATCGCTCCAAATTGGAGTGCCTTTCTAACTCATGTGTGATGCAAGTGACGTAGCAATTGGGGCTATTTTGGGCCAACGTAACATTAAGATTTTCCATCCAGCCTACTATGATAGTGAGACCATGAATTTTTCCCAAGTCAACTTTATCGTTACGGAGAAGGAGCTCCTTGTTATTGTGCTTGCAATTAAGAAAATCTGCCCATACTTGATGGGTGCAACAGTTATTGTCCACACGGATCACGTGGCACTTCGTTATCTTATGAGCAAAAAGGACTTCCAATCTTGGTTTATGAGATGGGGGATCATGTTACAAGAATTTGATATTTACATCTAATATAGAAAAGGTAGTGAAAATCAAGTGGCGGACCACTTGTCTCGATTGGAGGAGGAGGGGAGGCCGCATGATGGCCTTGAAATCAATGACTCCTTCCCCGCTGAGCATATTTTGGCAATTTCAATGAAATATGTGCCATGCTTCGTGGACTTAGAAAATTTTCTTGTGTGTGGAATCATTCCCAATGTGTTCTTTTCAAACCAAAGGAAGAAACTCAAAAGGGATTGTTAAGATTATTATTTGGATGAACCATACCTTTTCCAGATTTGTAGGGATGGGGTGATTAGGAGGTGTGTACCGGAAGAAGAGCAAGGTGATATTCATGAGGCTTGTCATTCTTCGCCATATGCTGGTCATCATGATGGAGCAAAAACGGGGGCCAAATTTCTTAGTTGTGGTTTCTGTTGGACTATTTTTCACAAACATTCTAGCGAGTTGGTGAAAAGATGTGATAAATGTAAACAAACCGTGGAATCTGAAAGAAAAATGAAATGCATCTCACAACCATCTTGGAGACTGATATTTTTGATGTTTAGGGCATCGACTTCATGGGCCCTTTTGTCAGTTCTTGTAGAAACACCTACATCTTGATCGCGGTGAATTATGTGTCCAAATGGGTTGAGGGGTCGCTTTACCTAATAATGGGCTAGAAGTGTAGTGGCCTTCTTGAAGAAGAATACTTTCACAAGCTTTGGTACTCCACGTGCCATCATAAGCAATAGGGGGTCACACTTTTGCAACAATTCTTTTAACACTTTACTTAGCAAGTATGGTGTTGCTCATAAAGTCATGACTCCCTATCACCCACAAGCTAGTGGGCAAGTGGAAATCTCCAACCGATATATAAAGAGTATCTTGTCTAAAATGGTGAATGCTAATCGGACAGATTTGTCCAAGAAGCTTGATGATGCAATATGGGCTTATCGGACGACTTACAAAATTCATATTAGAATGTCTCCATACTGGTTGGTGTTTGGAAAATCTTGTCATCTTCTGGTAGAACTAGAGCACAAGGCAATGTCGGCTCTAAAGAAGTTGAATCTTGATTGGGATGTAACCGCTAACTTGAGGGTTGCACATTTGAATGTATTGGATGAGTTCCAATGCCATGCTTATGCGAGTTTGTCCTTGTACAAAGAAAATATGAAATACCTTCATGAATAATACACTAGGAACAAAGAGCTCAAGATGGGTGATCTTGTATTGTTGTTTAACTCAAGGTTGAGGATGTTTCCCGGGAAGCTAAAATCCAAGTAGAGTGGTCCCTTTGATATTGTTGGTGTGACACATTTGGGTGCATTAGACTTAAACAAAAAAATCAATGAAGTATTCCAAGTCAATGTTCACCAAGTGAAGCACTACTTGAGCAAGGTTGGAGATCGACACGTGGTGGCGGTAATTCACTTACCTTGAGGGTACTTTGCGTCGGGCGGTGACGTTAAATTAAGCGCTTCTTGGGAGGAAACCCATGTTATTTTCCTTTTTCTTTTGTAGTTAGGTGTTATTTGTGTTCTAACTTGATTTAAAATGTGCTACATGGATGAGTGTGACTTGCAAGAAAGGTGGAAAAAAATATGGCTAAGTGTTCAAATGATCTGTGGGTCGCACTTTATTTGTACGGACCACACAATTATGTGTGCCACAGTAGAAAGGAAGTCAAAGCCACACATTTCTCATGTGGACCACACAATTGGATTATTGAAAAAGAGCAAAAATATTAACTCTGTGAAGTTTGAGCTTGTCAGTGCGGAGGATGATCTACGAGCGCATGTGAAATGAGTGATAACACCTAAAAATGTGTGGACTGCACATTGAGATCAGAGACATTCAAACCAGGTGACAGAGTGCGGATAACACATGAATATGTGCGGCCGCACTCAACTCTTTCCCCTTTGCAATCGCTTGATATAAATAGGAGAATAGATATCATTTTACATTTTTCACTCTCTTAATAAACACTGTTGCTCTATTGATTTTATGAAGAGATTTTCAATGTCCCCGGACACAACCACATGTGTTTATTCCCCCATTGCTATTACTCTGTCTAATATGCTTCAATTCCTGTTAAAATTTTGTGTTAGTTTAATTTATTTTAGTTTCGTTTTAGGCCATCTATTATTAGAGCTTAATCATGTGTCTATGTGGGGTAGATCTACATTGGGTAATCATAATACATGCTCTAATGGGATTGCGTTAATGAGATTTCATGTTTTTACCATGTTGCTATGTCGATTTGTGCAAGAAATTGAAAACACTAAGTAGAAAAAAGTATGGTTGTACATAATTTTTGGAATCTAAGGCCGCACTTGAATTTGTGCGGTCCATGGATTAGGAGATTTGGGAAACTCAGTGAAGCAAGTGATCTGCAGCCGTAATTTAAAATGTGCGGACCACACATCGGCTATCACATTGTCTTCAGAGAGGCTCCTGAGACTCTGAACTTTGATGGTCTGAAATGGGGTCGCACTTACCATTGTGCAACTGCATCTCCATTCTGCGCCCACACATCAATTTTTTGTGCACCACAATTCCTTTCTGCGGCCGCACATAAAAATGTGCGGACCTCAAAACCCAATACATACAACCCTTTATTTCAATCATAACCCTAAATGATGACTTACAACTAACAATATTCTTTGCCTTGATACTGGCATTGGTTCGATCGCGAGGCCGAGGCGACATCAAAGGGAAAAGGTAAATCTTCTAGGGGTAGAGGTAGAGGTAACTTTCCCCTCGGCCAGCCTAAGACCGCCAGAAACAAAGCCACAACATGCAGCGGGAGAGGTGCAGACCTTTTCGAGTCTAGTTACTATGTCTCGTCTAGGGAAGTGTCAGAGGGAAATTCAGCCTTCGAGGGATTGGAGAGTGCTAGCCACACCTCTGAGCCAGCAGCTACACCATACACACAGACATAGATTTGCAAGAGATCCCTGATGATGGTAGAGGGGAGAAGGTACATCCATGGGTGTGGAGAAATCAAAGAAGAATGATATATGGGAGGATATGTTTTTCAGCTTGGCCGCCTTTACTGGTTTTCCTATGTGGTGGCAAGTGAGGTCTTTGACACTTGAGAGACAGTTCCTATTAATGGATTTGGAGAAATACAACTCGAGGATCTTGAGGTAGTTCTTATTAAGAAATGGTTGGATGTGGTTTACTAAGAGAGTTGATGATGCGAAGGAATACCTCGCCCGAGAGTTATACTCTAATGTTGCTCACATTAAGAAGGGGGTGAAAGTGACCAATGTACGCAACCTCAAGGTGAGGTTGATCAGCATACACTAAACACGTACTTGGGATTTGGGGACATGGAGCCAAAGGAGTACATAGAGAAATGTGTAATGAAGGAACAAGTCCGACCTTGGATGGCTGAGATCTTAGCACCACCAGGGCCACCACTACCATGGATTACTGTTGGGGTTCCCATTCAGGAACACATTGAGCTTTGAGGCGAAGGGGTGGCAACCCTTTGTTTGTAGCTGACTGGATCCATGCCAGAATGAGACTCATCTACTTATTCCTCAGGGTGTTCTTGTGGCTTCCATCATGGACGGGTACCAATGTGGGTGTCATGATGTCGGCCAACATTTCATTGATAGCACAACAGGCTAGCTCAACCTACCCTTATCCCAACATTATCACAGAGTACCTCACTGATGCAAAGGCAGAACCGAGATCATTTGACACCAAGGTGAAGCCGAAAAAGCTATTTGACTGGTATTCACTAGTGGATGAGACCAACCCAAAGAAGAAAGCCCAGACTTCTACCACTACAGGCCAGTCTGATGAGCGGGACAATGATAGTTACTGAGACAACAGACCTTCCATCCACCGCTGCTGAGCCCTCTTCCAGTGCTGTTGTTGTGCCTCCCCCATCATCCTCAACTCCTACCACAGCCCCCAGGTTAGCCCATGCTCCAGCTCTAACGCTTGTGACCATGCGTACAACTCCATTATTTGCTCTGCGAGTCTCCCAGGCATTGGCGAGTCTTAACAACTGGATGAAAATAGCTTCAACTACACTTACCTGAAGATGATACAATTTAGAATGTAGTTTTCCTTTCATAAGTGCCATGGAGCCTTTACACACTTTAAGTGTTCCATTCTCGGAGTGAAACTTATACCCTTGATCATACAAAGTCAAAAGAGAGATCAAATAATTCTTTATACGAGGAACATGCCAACACTCAATGTTTCTGATAATTCCATCGAACATTCTTAATTTGATATTACCAATCCCCTCTACTGGTAATGGATTATCATCTCTCATGTAGACAGAC
>ML242599.1:7850-12850 GCA_005239495.1 Nicotiana undulata | reverse complement strand
AAATACTCGCATGGTACCATCTTGGTACTAGAATGGTAGGTGTTACTATTAGCAAGGTTAATGAGAGGTATGTGATCATCCCAATTACCTTTACAATCAAGGATATCCTAAAGTGTTTGAATAATGAGCTCTGCTTGCCCATCTTCTGAGGATGAAAAACTTGTGCCTAATCATTTCTAAAAGGACTTCTAAAAGTTCATTGTAAACTGAGCATCATGATATAAAATGATAGACAACGGGGTCTCATGCACTCTGACGATTTCTTAGATATACAACTTGGCATAATCCTCTACTGAATCTGTAGTCTTTATTGGAATGAGGTGAGCCAACTTGGTAAGTCGATCTACAATCACCCAATCTGATCATGCTTTTAAAATGAGTGAGATAATCCTGTTATAAAGTCCATACTTACAATCTCCCCTCAAGAGTATGTGTATTCTGTGGTAAAACACTAGGTTTCCTGTTGCTCGACTTTCACTTGCTGATAATTCGGACACTTTGCCACAAAGTCAGTGACGTTCTTTTTCATGTTGGTCCACCAACAAACCTCATTCACTTCAGCTACCAAGGAGGAACAAGTCTTTTTTTGAAGAACAACGCCACCATCTTCAGAGTCCAAAAGTCGAACTCCTAAACTTGGTAAGCGGTGAACTCCTTTCACTATATATCTATTATCTGCCTCAGTCATGAGTTGTACTTCCCATACTTGATTATCTTTTTAAGATACTTATTGAAAACATTTATAGAATTGTTGTGAGCTAAGCCTATACTCTGAAGATTAGAGTCTCATGCAATGGCACTACCCTCGTGATACATAACTAAGCATGATTTTATAGTTCTTTTTTTTATCCCATGCTAACTATGCGGGTTTCAAATCTCCAACTGGACTTACTGGCGATTTTCACATCTCCCCCTTAGACTAAAGGTCTTATACTTGCGGATCCTTCCTTTTTTTATTGTTGGGATCTAAATAACTTTCCTTATTGTCTGCAATTCTTTGCACTCTACGTCAATGACGACTCATCTTCCAACTTACTTCTGATATTTTTTTTTGTTTTGAAAAACTAAATTATTCACATAACGAAAAGCTAATGTATTCACAACTATCATACACAATCTTAATAATTTAACTTTGCTTACACTGTCAATCTTTAAGAAACAACATTTCGATAATTTCTAAAGGCTATTCTTCTATAGTTTGCTCTCTTATTGCTAGCTGATTGTTTTTCCCACTATCACTGTACTTTGTATTTAACTTAAAGTCTTTGGGTTCTAACATACATTCGGTATTTCAAATTGTCATCCACTCACTAAAGTTAACCTGGCTAAGTAAATCAAATTGTACCTCTACTAGCTCTGCTGAAAGTGCTAACTCATTGTATCTACTCAAACATACTTACTATTCTTTTACTAACTACCTGCTAGCGCCATGTGTTCATGTTCTCCTTTGAATAACTAAAGTGAAGCATAAGGCTATTTTTAACTTCCCTCACCATCTGACCCTGTTCTACGGTCACATACTTATCTTTTTTTTTGAACTATGTACATGGATCACACTTAGAGAAAGTTCATCTGTCTTAAACGAACTTGGAATATCTAACCCCAAATTTTCTATATAATAAAAAATCATAGCATACTATGAACATACGCGGTAATCACTTAGTCACATAACCTAAGGGGGAACTGACATATCGTTTATCTTACATCAATAGTTTCTTCTTATAGTAGATTACTAACATGGTACTTCTAGTTTTGATTTGAATAAGTATGAACAACTTAAAATCGTTCCCTGAAATTCACTATTGGCTGCTCTTGGTTCTCATTGCATACATCATACCTTATAGTCATTTGCATGAGTTGTACAAAATCACATCTTGGTAATAACAAACGTTTCTGACTCCTAGGTATTTTACCCTTAGGCTCTTTTCTGTCCAAAACTATAGTGACCAATGTTATGGTCTGACATCTGAATTATCATCATCCCGCATGCGGCTCCATTTTCAAGAATTAAAATAAATTTCTCTCTGAGGTAAAACACATACGATTACCATACACATACTTATTCTTCAAAGTATACAATCATCCGATAAATCACGTCCTGCGCCAGCCGGTGAGTGTTGGTCTTAATCCAAACCTAAAATATGCAAAGGTTTTTCTATAATCACTGTTTCTTATATTTTCTCTGAGAACCCATATGCATCACTGTATACTCACAAGTCACCAGAAATTTTGATACACTGAAAATTGGATATTTGGTAAACATATAACTGAATACTGGCGTACTGAATAACCATAAACTGTCTAACTGAAAGACTATATAACTGGTAACTGAGGTAAACCGATAACCATAAGACATGATAACTGCTTTTGTACTTTCTGGTAAGGTTATGCTCTAATACGTACTACTATCCCTTGCAACCCATTTCCAACATCCTCTCAAGTCTCATTTGTTACTAATCTGTACTCCATAATTATACCAATTGGAAATCATCCTCTATAGAACCTTGGATTTTTTTTTCCCGACACTTGGGTATTAGATACGTCTGGAATTCGATAGGAAGAGATGGTTACCTATTGCTCTAAGCTTCATGGCACGATCTAGAGTAGAAATAAATGAGACAATGCTGGATGTCTTAGTAGTTAACCATTTATATGAGTGGACGGCACACACATATAAAGGGAACTCCACTGGACACAACTTTATAGACTCCCTAGGACTCTTGAACCTAGTGCTCTGATACCAAGATTTGTCACGCCCCGAACCTGGGCCTAAACGTAACACGACACTCGGTGCCTAACTACATCTGACCGAGCGAACCACTGGCTGGCTGAATCAACATGTGATATCATAACATACTGAATACGGAATATAAACTAACACGTGATGATATACTGAAAGTCTGGATGATATAAATCAAAGTGCGGAAATAATAATACACTTCTGAAACATATTTGTAGCCAACATAGCTTAATATAAAATGTTTGCGACTCTGTCTATCTGTTACTCTAGTCTATGAAGCCTCTAATGAAGTATTGAAAATATTGACTGTCTGAAAGTACTGGAGACTGTAAGGTAATGATAATGCCCCGAAAGAACTGGGGATCACCAAATAACTGGTACGAGAATCCTAGCGCTCTGAATCGTCAACCTGTAAATCATTACCTGCATCGTGAGATGCAGGCCCTGGGCAAAACGGATGTCAGTAAAGTTGAATTGCACTGGTATGAAAAGAAACTGAAAGAAAGAATTATAATTGATGAAATTGAAACTAAGCTGATAACTAAGAATTGATAATTGATAGATGAAATGATAACTGATAACTGAACTGATAACTGAAATGATAACTAATAATTGAATTGAACAAAGGAAGTAAGGATATGAATACTCCCTCTTCTGAATGGTGAACAACCTGTTTATCTGAATATTAAACTGCGGCCTCAGGCCCAATATATATATGTGCACAAACTGCGACGTCAGGCCTAAGTATACGTATACATAACTACGACCTCATGTCCAAAAATGCATAAAGCATAAATTGCGGCCCCATGCCCAAAAATGCATTAAGCCTAAACTGCGCCCTCAGGCCCAAAGATGCATAAAGCATAAACTGCGCCCTCAGGCCCAAAGATGCATAAAGCATATAAATTGCGGCCTTAGGACTGTAACGACCTGGTCCTTCGTTACGTAGAACCTACATTTTAATTACTATTATTGACTTGTCATGGGTTGATTAATCCGTTATTGATGTGTTAGAGTTGATAGGCTTGAAACCGGGATGGTTAAATGAGAATTCAGTTACTTAGTCTTTAAAAGTAGCCTTAGAATGAGAAAAGTCAACTAAGAGTTGACTCATTGGTAAACGACCTCGGAATGAGAATTTCATGGCTCGAATAGTTTTGTTAGGTGATTTGGGACTTAGGAGTGTGTTCGGAATATTTTTATGATATCCAGTGTAGAATTAGGCTTGAATTGGCGAAAGTTAGTTGTTGGCGATTTCCGGTCGACAGTGGAAAATAGGCTATCGGGGTCGGAATGGAATTTCGATAGTCAAAACATGTTCGTAATGTCATTTTGGACTTGTCTGCAAAATTTCAGGTCAATCGGAGTTGATTTGGATAGTTTCGGCATCATTGGTGGACTTTAGAAATATCAAAGTTCTTAGGCTTGAATCCGATGTGAATTTGGTGTTTTGGGAGTGAAACTAAGTTTGAATGATGTTATGGGATATGTTGGTAAGTTTGGTTGGGGTCCCGAGGGGCTCGGGATTGAATTCGGGTGGTTAATGGGCACTTTTGGACTTAGGAAAAATACTGGTTTTCTGGTGTCAGTGCAACAGGAAATTGTTCATCGCGATCGCAAGGATAGGGCTTTGATCGCGTAGAGTATGGTTCGAGGAAGGTCAGTTTGGTCTATGCGATCGCGTAAAGAGGTCCGCGATCGCAGAGTGCGGGCAGGCTGAACTGTGCGGTCGCGTGAAGCATGTCTGCGATCGCGTTCGTTAAGGAACAGAAGCTCTGCGATCGCGTGGCTATGTTTGCGATCGCAGAAAGTGTTTTGGGGCAGATGGAAATTTGTTCTTCGCGATCACGACCTTGTTTCCGCGATCGCAGTGCATTAGTAACTGGGCAGTATTTAAATACTTCCTCCGCGACTTAAACCTTATTTTTCACCATTGTTGTACGGAAAAGAGCTCTTGGGGGCGATTTTGAAGAGGAAAATCCTTGTTCTTCATTGAGGTAAGTGTTATAGTCATTAAAACTCGATTATGGGTGATTATAGAGCATAAATTCAGTGTAAATACATGGAAAGCTTTTCCTGGAGAAGAAGCAATGACGAAATCTGGGGAATAAGCATCGGCTAACTGTGTGCCAGCAGCCGCGGTAATACAGAGGATGCAAGCGTTATCCGGAATGATTGGGCGTCACCGAAGCGCAGGTGGCTTTTTAAGTCCGCCGTCAAATCCCAGGGCTCAACCCTGGACAGGCGGTGGAAACTACCA
>ML242596.1:0-15671 GCA_005239495.1 Nicotiana undulata | reverse complement strand
AAAGTCAACTATATTCATTCATTAATTATCTAACTCATTTTCATCAACTTAACACATAATAGCTTCCCGGCTACACGCCCGGGCTGCGCACGCATAACGAGGTGAGACTAACGGAGGCTCTCAGAGCCTCGGAACACAGATAAGGCTTAAATTACATAAGATGACCTTTTGGGTCATCACATAAGGATTTATATGTTGGCTTGCCTAACCTCTCCGTTAGGTGCCATCACGGCCTGAACCGGGTTTTGGGTCGTGACAGCTTGGTATCAGAGCACTTAGGTTCACATAGTCTCACAAGTCAGGGGCAAACTCAGTAGAGTCCTGCAGATCGGTATGGAGATGTCTGTACTTATCTTCGGGAGGCTATAGAGTGTAAGGAAACTCCTTTTGTTCAGAATATATCGTGCAGTTGGCCTTATACTCAGTTTGTTCTTCTATTCTCTCACAGATGGTGAAAACGCGTACTTTTCATGATCCCGATTCGGGGGAGGCTGCTACCCCTACCGCTCGAGGACGAGATCGAGCCACCCGGGGTAGGGCTCCTGCTGGTAGGATGGACTTTATGACGGCATCAGGCTTCCAGGAGGTCATGGGCCGCATGCTGAGATTCATGGACACGATGTCGCAGGCAGGCATCCTTCCATCAGATCCTGCCACCTCTCAGGAAAGAGGGGGAGTTCGGACTCCTACAACTCAANCTTACGGAGTTGATTTCACTTCCTTCAAGTTTCAGGGCAGAGCTCGTCGGTGGTGGCAGTCGTATTTGCTGCGCAGGCCAGCCGGTTCTCCGTTAGCCACTTGGGATCAGTTCTCCCAACTATTCCTTTATAAATACATTCCTCTATTTGAGAGGGAAGACTTGCGGGCTTAGTTCGAGAGACTGGAGCAGGGGCACTTGTCAGTGACGGATTGTGAGGCCAGATTTTCAGAGTTGTCTCGTCATGCCATCATGATACTACCTACAGATGGAGAGAGAGTTTGTCGGTTTGTAACAGGTTTGCATCCTGTCATCAGGACTTTTTTAGCTAGAGAGGTGGAGATGGGCACTCCATTTCAGACAGTGGTTGAAATAGCTCGTCGTATAGAGGGCTATCGTGTCAGGGATAGGAGTCAAGGCCAGTCAGGGCACTAGGGACAGCATGATAAGAGAGCTAGATTCACCGGGGACTTCAGAGATACATCAGGCAGGGTCAGGGGTCAGTTTACTAGCGTTCAGTCCAGCCGGTCTTCCTATATAGAACCTTCAGTACTTGCAAAGGTGGCTCCAGTCAGGCCACAGTTCAGTGCCATGCCGGATGTCACTCCAGCAATTCAGGGTTCTTAGTCCTCGGGTCAGTAGGATATGTCCCAGGTGAGGTATTATGAGTGTGGGGACCTGGGCCACATGAGGAGAGTTTTCCCCAATTATAAGGGCAAGGCAGTGCAGCATGACCATTAGCCCAGGGTTCCAGCACCAGTAGCTCAACCACCGAGGGGTGGAGGTCAGATTTGCAGGGGTCGTCCCAGAGGGCGAGGCCAGCCGGGTAGAGGTCATTCAGCTCCAGCTCGATCCGGGGGAGCTCAGCCATCAGGTGCCCCAACACGTTTCTATGCCATCCCAGCCAAGGCATACGCAGTAACTTCATATGCGGTGATTACAGGTACTATTTCAGTATGTGGTAGGGAGGCTTCAGTGTTATTTGATCCGGGGTCTACATACTCTTACGTTTCAGCTTTATTTGCTCATTCTCTTGATATTGTGTGAGAGTCGTTGGGATCTCCTTTGTATGTATCCACTCTTGTGGGCGACTGTGTGGTGGTAGACCGGGTCTACCGGGCTTGCGTGGTTACTTTCTGTGATTTTGAGACAAGAGCCGACTTATTGTTGCTCGATATGGTTGATTTCGAGGTTATTTTGGGCATGGATTGGCTATCCCCTCATCATGCCGTCTTGGATTGTTATACCAAGATCGTTACGTTAGCCATGCCCGAGTCGCCGAGGCTAGAGTGGAGAGGTGCTTCAGTTAGTGCTCTCAGCCGAGTTATTTCATTCATAAAGGCTCGACACATGGTCGAGAAAGGGTGTCTAGCCTATCTTGCTTATGTGCGGGACACTACCGCCGAATCTCCTACTGTTGATTCAATACATGTCGTCCGTGAGTTTCCGGATGTGTTTCCCTCAGATCTTCCAGGCATGCCTCCACATCGGGATATTGATTTCTGCATTGATCTAGCACTAGATACACATCCTATATCTATCTTTCCTTATCGTATGGCTCCCAAAGAGCTAAAGGAGTTCAAGGAGCAGCTAGAGGAGTTATTAGCCGAGGGTTTCATCAGGCCTAGTGTGTCGCCGTGGGGTGCTCCTGTGCTTTTGGTGAAAAAGAAAGATGGGTCGTTGCGTATGTGTATTGACTATCGCCAGCTGAACAAGGTAACTATCAAGAATAAGTATCCTCTGCCTCGCATTGATGATTTATTTGATCAGCTTTAGGGTGCGCGTGTGTTCTCCAAGATTGACTTGAGATCGGGGTATCACCAGTTGAGGATTCGGACTTCTGATGTTCCGAAGACTGCATTCCGCACCAGATATGGTCACTATGAGTTCTTGGTGATGTCTTTTGGCTTGACTAATGCCCCAGCAGCTTTTATGGATTTGATGAATAGGGTATTCAGGCCTTATATTGACTCGTTCGTTATTGTTTTCATTGATGATATTTTGATTTATTCGCGGAGCTTGGGTGAGCATGAGCAGCATTTGCGGGTAGTGCTTCAGACGTTGCGAGAACAGGAGCTATATGTTAAGTTCTCCGAGTGTGAGTTCTGGCTGGAGCCCGTAGCATTCTTGGGCCATATAGTATCAGGTGAGGGTATTAAGGTTGATCCACAGAAGATTGAGGCAGTTCAGGGTTGGCCTCGTCCTACTTCAGCTACGGAGATCAGGAGTTTTCTGGGTTTGGCAGGTTATTATCGTCGTTTTGTCGAGGGATTTTCTTCTATTGCCGCTCCATTGACTAGATTGACTCAGAAGAATGCCCCTTTTCAGTGGTCCGATGATTGTGAGGCGAGCTTTCAGAAGCTCAAATCAGCTT
Source organism: Nicotiana undulata (assembly GCA_005239495.1). Classification (NCBI taxonomy): domain Eukaryota; kingdom Viridiplantae; phylum Streptophyta; class Magnoliopsida; order Solanales; family Solanaceae; genus Nicotiana; species Nicotiana undulata. The sequence continues at coordinate 12,600 of ML242596.1, read as the reverse complement.
TGATATCAGCACCAGTTCTTTCATTACCTTCTGAGTCAGGGCCCTATACAGTATATTGTGACGTTTCACGCGTCAGGTTGGGATGTGTTTTGATGCATGATGGAAGAGTTATTGCTTTTGCTTCGCGGCAGTTGAAGGTTCATGAGAAGAACTACCCTGTTAATGATTTGGAATTGGCAGCAATCGTTCATGCTTTGAAGATATGGCGGCATTACCTGTATGGTGTATCTTGTGAGGTCTATACAGACCACCGCGGTCTACAGTATTTGCTTAAGCAGAGAGATCTTAATTTTGAGGAAGTGTAGGTAGCTTGAGTTGTTGAAAGACTATGACCTTATCATTTTGTATCATCCGGGCAAGGCAAACGTCGTAGCGGATGCTTTGAGCAGGTGTGCAGCCAGCATGGGGAGTTTAGCCTATATTTCAACTGAGGAAAGGCCTTTAGCCTTGGACATTTAGTCCTTGGCCAATCAGTTAGTGAGATTAGATCTTTTAGAGCCTCGTCGAGTCTTGGCACATGTGGTAGCTCAGTCTTCATTGCTTAGGAAGATCAGAGCTCGACAGTTTGATGACCCACGTCTAGCAGAGCTCCTGGATACCGTGATTCAAGGCATGGCCAAGAATGTTTCTTTAGGTGAGGACGGTGTTTTGAGACTTCAGGGCAGGCTGTGTGTTCTAGATGTTCATGGTTTGAGGGAGAGAATTCTAGCAAAGGCTCACAGTTCCAGGTATTCTATCCATCTAGGAGCGACAAAGATGTACCGTGATTTGAAGCAGCATTTCTGGTGGAGGCGGATGAAGAAAGATATTGTTCAGGATGTAGCTCGATGTCTTAATTGCCAGCAGGTTAAATACGAGCATCAGCGGCAGGAGGTTTATTTCAGCATATGCCCATTCTTCAGTGGAAGTGGGAGCGCATTACCATGGACTTCGTGTCAGGGTTTCCTCGGACTTTGCGGAAGGTTGACGCGGTTTGGGTCATTGTTGATAGACTGACCAAATTGGCGCATTTCCTTCCTGTGGCCACTAGTTTTACTACAGATAAGTTGGCTCAGCTCTATATTCGTGAGATCGTCAGGTTGCATGGTGTGACACTATGTATCATTTCAGATCGAGGTCCTTAGTTCACGTCACACTTCTGGAGAGCTTTGCATCGGGAGATGGGTACTCGATTAGACCTCAGTTCAGCTTTTCACCCTCAGACTGACGGCCAGTCAGAGCGTACAGTTCAGATTCTGGAGGATATGCTCAGGGCTTGTGTGATTGATTTCGGAGGTCATTGGGACCAGTTCTTGCCTTTGGCAGAGTTTCCATATAATAATAATTATCAGACCAACATTCAGATGGCTCCATTCGAGGCTTTATATGGTCGGCGATGCCGTTCTCCGATTGGGTGGTTTGAGCCTGGTGAGGCTAGGCTATATGGTAACGACATGGTCAGGGATGCTTTGGAGAAAGTGATGATTGTCCAAGAGAGGCTTCGCACAGCTCAGTCGAGGCAGAAGAGCTACGCAGATTAACGGGCTCGAGATGTAGCATTTATGGAGGGGGATCAGGTTATGCTAGGAGTTTCGCCAATGAAGGGCGTCATGAGATTCGGGAAGAAGGGCAAATTGAGCCCTAGGTATATAGGCCAATTTGAGGTGTTAGAGCTAGTTGGTGATGTTGCTTATAGACTTGCTTTGCCTCCAGCGCTANTACTATTCAGCTAGACGAGCAGTTGGGCTATGAGGAGGAGCCTGTGGCTATTGTTGATAGGCAAGACCGACAATTGAGGTCCAAGACAGTTTCAGCGGTTAAGGTCCAGTGGAGGGGCCAACCAGTTGAGGAGGCGACTTGGGAGTCCGAGCAGGATATGCGGGACAGATACCCACAGCTATTCAGCACATCAGGTACAATTCTAGACCCGTTCGAGGTCGAACGTTTGTTTAAGAGGGGGAGAATGTAACGACCCAGCCAGTCGTTTTGTGTGTATGGACTCTGTTCCTGTGAATGACTCTTTCCATTATGGCTACTCGTGCCTTATGATTTGTGTGGGCAGGTAGTTCAAGATTCAGAAGTGATTTGGCCACTTCAGGAATAATTTGTTCCTGAAGGCTAGCCTATTTGGCTAATTTTGGTTCCGAGTAGCATTTTGAGAAAACGACCTCGGAATCGAGTTCTGATAGCTCCAGCAGCTCCGGATGATGATTTCGGACTTGGGAGTGTGTTCGCCTCAGGTTTCTGATGACCCGGGAGTATCTCGGCACCTGAATTGGAATTCAGGATTTCATAAGATTTAGAATTCAGCCTGGAATTGGACCTCATGATATCATGGTCCGAATGGAATTCCGAAAATGGAAATAGTTCTGTATAGTCATTTATGACTTGTCCGCAAAATTTGGGGTCATTCTGAGCAGTATAGACCCGTTCGGTGTATTGGTGAGCCATTTGAATTTTCTTGAAATCTTAAGTTTGGAACTAAGGGGTTTTTGAGAGTGGTTTATACTTTGGGCGATGTTTTTAGTGTTTTTCGAGCTCGATCAAGTCCGTCATATGATTTGGGATTGGTTGGTGTAATCTGTCGAGGGCTCGGGTGGGCCCAGGTGTCTCCCGGACCAGAAGCGGGGTAAAAAACCAGCAACTTCATAGCTGGTGGGAATTTTCTGGTGCGACCGCACCTGCGGTCCATGAGCCGCACGCACAAGTCTCGCACCAGCGGAAAATCAATCGCAAGCGCGGCTCATTCCGCAGGAGCTGCCTTTCTTCCGCAGGAGCGGCTCCGCATGCGCGACATTCCCCAGGGCCCAGGCAATCGCTGGCGCGACCACTTTTCCGCAGGTGCGAGTCCGCACCTGGGATCCAAAATCCGCAGGCGCGACGTCCCCAGGGCCCAGGCCTTTTCGCAGGTGCGACCCTTTTTCCGCAGGTGCGAGTCCGCACTTGCGATCCAAGGGTCGCAGGGGTAGAAACTGCTGGGCAGTCTTATAAAAAGCCCAATTTCGTGAATTTTCTTCCCAAAACCATTTGTTTCCTGCATTGTTGCACAACCTAAGAGCTCCAGAGCAGTGTTTTCGGTCTAATTACACAGGTAAGTAATTCTTTGGCTTCCCGCATGTTCGTTACTTCAATTCTTGAAGAATTCCCACTTCCATAATCCATGAGAATTCATAAGAAATGTTGGGAAAAATAGAGGGTTTTGAGAAAAATTGAATTTCTTATTTTTGGGCCGTTATCGGATGATTATTTGAGTTAATCTTGATCCTTAAGCGACGTATAACGCATTTCTTCAAGAATCGTAATTTTTCGGACGCCGAGGCTCGGAGTTTAATATTCCAAGTACATCAAGAATGTGTTTTAAGGTAAATCGTTGATAAATCCTCCTCGATTCCTCCTAAATTGATATAATTATGTGTTTTTGGCTAGTTGCGAGCCATCGAAGGTAATTCGGAGGATTCGTGCATCTTGTTGATTGGTCCGTTGACCGGAGGAGTACTTGTCCAGGTGAGTCTCCTTTCCAAACTTTATAAGGGGGAAACGTCCCCTAGGCTCCTTGTTGCTAATTATGATTGTTGAGGGGGCTGCGTGCGTACCACGTGACGAGAGTCTGTACGTGGCATCTATACTGTATGAGATAAAATCCTAAATTTGACTATCAAGAGAGATGCGAATATCCGATCCCGTTGAGCTTTGATGAGTCGGTACCATGGTGTCTACATATTCACATATATATGCATTCATGCATTCATGGCCCCCGAGTCACAGGTTTGATTCGTGATCGGGGAGAACTTATATTTTCATTAGCCCCTGAGGCACAGGTTTGATTCGTGATCAGGGAGGAATTACTCTTATTTTCTTCAGCCCCTGAGTCACATGTCTGATTCGTGATCAGGGAGAAATCAGACTTATTTTACCAGCTCCTGAGTCACAGGTTTGATTCGTGATCGGGGAGGGTTTTACTTTGCATCATTGGCCCCAAGTCACAGGTATGATTCGTGATCGGGAGCGTATATATATTTATGTCATTGGCCCCCGAGTAGCAGGTATGATTCGCAATCGGAGAGATATTTTCCCACGAGTCGCATGAATGATTCGCGAGCGTGGAGGTTTACTTTATCGAGTCAGCGCAGGAGTCGCAAGTATGATTAGCGAGCGTGTGGAGCTTTATGACCGAGTCAGTCCTTATGACCCACCCTTATGACTTCGGCCGATAGTCTTGTCCGTGTCGGTTATATATATATATATATATATATATATATATATATACATACATAAGCATTGCATTGAGTTGGGATCGTACGATGGTGAGTTGAGAAACGGTACTTAGTACTTGAAAGTGAACAATTGAGATAATAAGATAAGACATTTAAGATAATGAGAAGGAAAAACAACTGATACACATGATCAATTTACAAAGAAAGGTTATGTTTAAGATCGGTTACATGTTTGTTGATTACATGTCCTTATACTTGATGTATTTTCTCACATGATTTATTGCTCGGTGTGTACCTTATTTTATTATGTACTGGACCTTAGTGAGTATATATTCTACCTCTCGTCACTACTCTTTACGAGTTTAGACGGGATACTCACTGGGTACATATTTGTTTATATGTACTCATGCTGCACTTTCTTTCTTTTTCTGCACTTGATTCTGCAGGTCTTGAGACTGGTCCGTCTGTTCGTCCGCCCGCTGGTAGATAATGATCACTGTGTCACTCCATACGGTGAGCTGTCTTCTTGGCGTCATCCGGACAGCACCTCTGGAGCCTTCTAGTTTCATTTTGCTCAGTCTTCTGTTCCAGACTGCGGCTTGTATCTTTGTATATTTATATTTCAGTTGTTGTATCTATGTAGCCGCCCGTTGACACTGTGACACTAGTCCTGGCACACACTTGTTGTAGTTATGTCGGGTTTCGGGGATGTATATATTTGGCATGGCTGTGGCTCAGCTTGTATATACGGCCTTACCTCATATCGCTGTTATATTCCACATTTTATTTTTTATAAATTGTAAATAACTAGAATATCAAGTTCAGGGGTAGTATCTCCTAAGGATTTATATTTTGGCTTGCCTAACCTCGTCGTTAGGTGCCATCACGACCTGAACCGGGTTTTGGATCGTGACAATGAATCTTATATTAAGAGAATTTATGTGTATACTAGAGAGCTTATTGTTACATTACGAGATTGTTTTACAACAATAAAATAAATATTAGATTTTAGTCCTTAAACAAGTTAACAAATAAGTCATGTGCATGTTATGTGCATCTTTTTCCATTTGAAAGTACTACTATAGTTAGATATTATTTTTGCGTAAATTATTTTAGAAAAATTGATTTATATATTGAAAACCTATACAAGAAAAAAATGAAGAAGTAATTTTGCTAGAATCTTTCCTAAACATGTCGAGACTAGATTCCTCCATCGGCCGAAGATGTTGTAACTAGGATAAGTGAGTCTAGCAACTCAAGCTCGTACAACTCCGGCAATAAGTAGAGCAATGAAGGAGGAAATATAGGTGTATCTAGCTGACTGCCGAAGTAATGGTCTATATAATTGTATTGAGTCGAAGCCCAACAGTTGCTGAAAAAATTTGAGCCACTATGTTAAGCACTAAGAGGGTAGAGTGTGACTATTTCTTCCACTTCCTCTTGCCTTCATTTTTCATCATGCCTGCCACCTTTTACAGCCTACTTATGCTCCACGTTTCCTCATCTTCTTAAGGGATTCTTTTGCCTCCTCTATACGCCCTTTCTTAATGAGAAACCTCGGGGTCACACCAAGAAAGAAAGACACTACAAGAAATGTCGAAGCCATAAAGGACCATCTCCAACCATAGCGGAAGTTGTGAAATGCTACCAAGTTCACTTCTTTTGTGCTAGTACTTCCCCATAGCACCACAGAGTTACAATCAAAGGAAATCCACTTGGGTGACTTTCCAACATTGATCTCCCTCGATATAATGGGAATCACGTGCAAGATAGTAACTTGTTTAAGTGTTACATTTAATATGAAGCATAAAAGATTTAAAACTATATATTCTATTATTTCCTATTTCAAAATATTGCAAATGTCAATAATGGTTAGTTGGATAATAGTAACATTGAACATTCATATTTGAAGCAATTAATTTGGCACACGCAAAAAGAGAAAAGATTAAACCTACATTAACTCATCATCCACGACCAGAGTATGAATATATTTTAAAATAAATAAATTTTACTATGAATCTTATATTAAGAAAATTTATGTGTATACTAAAGAGTTTATTGTTACTTTACGAGATTGTTTTACAACAATAAAATAAATATGAGATTTTAGTCCTTAAACAGGTTAACAAATAAGTCATGTGCATGTTATGTGCATCTTTTTCCATTTGAAAGCACTACTATGGTGAGATAATATTTTTGCCAAAATTATTCTAGTAAAATTGATTTATATATTGAAAACCTATACAAGAAAAAAATGAAGAAGTAATTTTGCTAGAATCTTTCCTAAACATGCCGAGACTAGATTCCTCAATCGGCCGAAGATGTTGTAACTCGGATAAGTTAGTCTAGCAACTCAAGCTCGTACAACTCCGGCAATAAGCAGAGCAATGAAGGAGGAAATATAAGTGTATCTAGCTGACTGCAGAAGTAATGGTCCATATAATTGTATTGAGTCGAATCCCAACACTTGCTAAAAAATTTGAGCCACTATGTTAAGCACTAAAAGGGTAGAGTGTGACAATTTCATCCACTTCCTCTTGCCTTCATTTTCATCATGCCTTCCAACATTTACAGCCTACTTATGCTCCACGTTTCCTAATATTCTTAAGGGATGCTTTTTCCTCCTCTATATGTCCTTTCTCAATGAGAAACCTCGGGGTCACACCAAGAAAGAAAAACAGTACAAGAAATGTCAAAGCCATAAAGGACCATCTCCAACCATAGCGGAAGTTGTGAAATGCTACCAAGTTCACTCCTTTTGTGCTAGTACTTCCCCATAGCACCATGGAGTTACAATCAAAGGAAATCCACTTGGGTGACTTTCCAACATTGATCTCCCTCGATATAATGGGAATCACGTGCAAGATAGTAACTTATTTAAGTGTGACATTCAATATGAAGTATAAAAGATTTAAAAATATATATTCTATTATTTCCTATTTCAAAACATTGCAAATGTTAATAATGGTTAGTTGGATAATAGTAACATTGAACATTCATATTTCAAGCAATTAATTTGGCACACGCAAAAGTAGAAAAGATTAAACCTACATTAACTCATCATCAACGACCAGAGTATGAATATATTTTAAAATAAATAAATTTTACTATGAATCTTATATTAAGAGAATTTATGTTTATACTAGAGAGTTTATTGTTACTTTACGAGATTGTTTTACAACAATAAAATAAATATGAGATTTTAGTCCTTAAACAGGTTAACAAATAAGTCATGTGGATGTTATGTGCATCTTTTTCCATTTGAAAGCACTACTATTGTGATATAATATTTTTGCAAAAATTATTCTAGTAAAATTGATTTATATATTTAAAACCTATACAAGAAAAAAATGAAGAAGTAATTTTTCTAGAATCTTTCCTAAACATGCCGAGACTAGATTCCTCCATCGGCCGAAGATGTTGTAACTCGGATAAGTGAGTCTAGCAACTCAAGCTCGTACAACTCCCTAGGAATACTAACATTTTAATCATTTGAAACAGTCTAACAAAAGAAATGAGCTCCAACAATCACCCTAGGATCTGGAGTCACGCAGTCATGAGCTACTAACATCAATACAACTGAGAATAATAAAACTGAAGTTTTAAGTTTCAAAGTTCTAATACATAAGGGAAGAATAGAGAAAAGAGGGACGGGACAGCGAACGCCAGCTGCTACCTCGTCGACTCTGAGAGAATGGCTGCTATCACCGCTCCGCGTCAAATCTCGATCCACCTGGATCTGCACACAGAGTGTGCAGGTAAGTAACGAAAACAACCTACGGTCTGAGGAGGTAGTGACGAACTCAACCTCCGTAAATCATAGTTCAAATAATGAATATTTCAGGAATAACCGAGTATATCAGTGACAATATCCGTAAATAACAATTAAATGCCATGTATGTATTATGCAACTCTCACAGGTAGTCCTCTCGGTACACATAATTGGCCATTGGCCCAGGGAAATCCATCCCGTAACATGTACGACGTGGTGACTCAGTCACTAAGTACCGAGGGAGCAGGCCAATTCAGCCTTTCGGAGAAATCCATCTCCGGGATATCATACTCATCCATAATCTGTACCAGGGAAATCCATCCCTCCATATCTCATAAACAGTATCTGTGCCAGGGAAATCCATCCCTCTATATGTCATATCTCGGACAAATCCATGTCCAGGGAAATCCATCCCTCAATAACTGTGCGCTCACTGGGGGTGTAAAGACTCCGGAGGGGCCGCCAAGGATATGGCCCAAGCGCTATATATATATATATATATATATATCAATCCCACGAAGGGTGTATCATCTCAACATTTGGCTCTAGGCCCATACTCAATCAAAATTACCAGTTTCCTCACAATACTCTCATTATGTAACATCCCAAACAATGGTAATGCATGATAAATAAATGAATTCTGTGACTGAAATACGAATATGTGTATAATAACAGGACTGAGTATGCACAAGTAAAGTTCACAATAGAAATAACAGTAACGGACCCTTTTCGGTCTCCACCGATAGACATGAAGTCTTATCATTTATACTTGTTGAGTTACTTTTAGTTTCTACGCATTAATAGCGTTCACAGTACCGATATCATGATGGAATAACAGTTAAACCGTGCCTGGGGATAAGCCGGGCCACAACAATTCGACCAACACTCATATGGCCGTCACTTGGCGAGTGTATCGTAGTAACTATCATAAATTAGCATGCACATTGGGGTTTTGAACCCCTCAGTTCCAAGGTTGAAGTCATTACTTACCTCGAAACCGGCTCAACTCTACTCGGCCTAGCCCTTTCCTCGAGAATCGGCCTCCGAATGCTCCAAATCTATCAATAATCAGTTACATGGCATCACAATGTGCTAAGGAACAATCCCCAAATCAAAATTAAGCAAAACTACCAAAATCCGGAATTTGGTCAAAACCTGGCCCTTGGGCCCACGTCTCGAAAGTCAGAAATTTTCACAACACTAGGTCCCTTGACCTTTCCCGAGCCATACCTAGAACACAAAAATCGGACCTCAAATGATCCTCCAATTCCCCAATTCTTCTTCTCTTAAACCCAAGCCCTAACCACCATTTTTCTACTGTTTTTACCCATGATTTCAACCAAAAATCGTTCTTAATGCACAACATAACGAGTTTTGAGTCCAAGAAACTTACCTCCTTGAAGAAACAACGAAATCCCTCTTCAAANCAACCCGTGTGTAAAAATGGTGAAAGAGGACAAATTTCGCGAAGGCTGCCTTTTTATAGTTCTGCCCAGGCATTTCCGCAACAGCGGTGCATTTCTCGCACTTGCGGCTCCGCAGGCGTGACATTTTAACCACACCTGCGGAAGTCACTTAAATGCCCAGGCTCCGCGCCTGCGATCGCTTCACCGCAACGGCGGGCCCGTAGGGGCGACACATTTACCGCGCATGCGATCCTTCACTTAACTTTTAGAGTATGCGCCTGCGAACCCATCCCCTGCACATGCGACCTCGCAGGTGCGACCTTTATTCCGCCCTTGCAATGAATTTATGCCCCTGCGACTTCACTCTCGCGCCTGCGATGTCCGCACCTGCGGCCCAATCATCGCAGGTGCGATCACACCAACAGTAGCAGCTTCAGCTAAATTTCAAGTCACAATTCCTTCGTTAACGTCCGAAATCAAACCCGAGCCCCTCGGAACCCCAACCAAACTTACCAACATATCCAACATGGTTACTCAAACTTAGTCGAGCCATTAAAACACCAAAAACAACATCAAAACCATAAATTCTCATCCAATTCAAGCCTGTGATTCCCAAAAATTTCCGAAACACCCATTTGATCAAAAACTCAACCAAACCATCTCCAAATGAACTAAAATTTTGCGGGCAAGTCCAAAATGACCTAACGAAGCTACAACAACTCTCAGAATCCCATTCCGACCCTCGGATCAAAATCTCGCCTATCAACCAGAATTCGCCAAAATACTAACTTCGCCAATTCAAGTCTAATTCTGCACCGGGCATACTAAAAATATTTTGAACACACTCCTAAGTCCCAAATCACCTAACGAAGCTATCTGAACCACAAAATCCGCATTCCGAGTTCGTTTACCAATAAGTCAACTTCGGGTTGACTTTTCCAACTCTAAAGCTCTTGTTAGAGACTAAGTGTCTCAATCCACTCTATTTTCACTCCGAACCCGAACCAACCAGCCCCAATACTCCATGAACAGTCTAACCGAGCTACTACAAGACAGAAATAAGGGATGAATGCGTATACTGCGTAACGACGGACCGGGTCGTTACATTCTCCCCCTCTTAAAATAACCGTTTGTCCTCGGACGGGTCTAGGAACATACCTGGGGTCTCAAACAAGTGAGGATATCTGCTCCGCATCTCCTGCTCGGTCTCCCAGGTGGCCTCCTCCACTGGCTGACCTCTCCACTGAACCTTCACTGATGCCATCTCCTTTGATCTAAACTTTCTGACCTCGCGAGCCAAAATAGCCATTGGTTCAACCTCATAAGACATATTCCCCTCAAGCTAAACTGTGTTGTAGTCTATCATATAAGACGGATCACAAACATACTTCCGGAGCATCGATACATGGAACACCGGATGAACACTCGATAACCTGGTTGGTAAGGCAAGTCTATAGGCTACTTCCCCACCAAGCAAGTGCCGATCCCGAGAACTGGAAAGTGGTAAATGGAACTCCGCTAGTCTCGAGTATCCCAGCTGTACGAAGAATCCTCTGGCACTTGTCCAAGAAAGCCTAGGCATCCTCGCCCTCAGTGCCACTGAAAGTAGGGGGCTGGAGTCTGCTAAATCTCTCCAGTCTTCGCTGCTCCTCATCTGCCAAGGAAGGGACCACGAAATCCGGTGCGACAGCAACGGGCTGGACTGGGGCCACTCCTGGTGTCTGGAGCCCCCGAAGAACCTGCTCAGGAGTCCGGGCAGCTGGAGTCTGTATGCCTCCCCCGGCCTGAGACGTGGTCGCAGAAGAAGATAGAGCGATCGCCTGTGCTAAGCTGGTGCACACCGTCAGAATCTGAGTCAAGGTCTCCTGAAGACTTGAGATCACTATAGGCACAGCTGGTGCCGGGTCCTGCCCCGCTAAAACCTCGACTGCGGGAGCCTGATCCTGAGCAATGGGAGGATCCTAAGGTGCTGCCCCACGTACCGGACGGGCTGCACCCCTCCCTCTAGCCTGACCTCGACCACGACGACCTCGGCCTCGAACTGGTCCCGCTGGTGCCGGGTCATCACTGCCGGTAGCACGAGTCCTCACCATCTGTGAGAAGATGAAACAATGAGAGTTTAGTTCCAAAAATCAACAGAGTCGCACGACATAATTCAAGAATATGAAGTTTCCTAAGGTTTCTGCAGCCTCTCGAAGATAAGTACAGACGTCTCCGTACCGATCCGCAAGACTCTACTAAACCTGCTCATGACTGGTGAGACCTATTCAACCTAGTGCTCTGATATCAACTTGTCACGACCCGTTTCCGGGTTGTGATGACGCCTGTCGTGGAACTAGGCTAGCCAACCGTTACAACAATACTGAATTCATTTACTAAAGAAATTTACTCATCATTGGCTCAAGTCATAGAAATACTAACATTTTAATCATTTGAAACAGTCTAACAAAAGAAATGAGCTCCAACAATCACCCTAGGATCTGGAGTCACGCAGTCATGAACTACTAACATCAATATAACTGAGAATAATAAAACTGAAGTGTTAAGTTTCTAATACATAAGGGAAGAATAGAGAAAAGAGGGACGGGACAACGAATGCCAGCTGCTACCTCGTCGACTATGAGAGAATGGATGCTATCACCGCTCCGCGTCAAATCTCGGTGCACCTGGATCTGCACACACAGTGTGCAGGTAAGTAACGAAAACAACCTACGGTCTGAGGAGGTAGTGACGAACTCAACCTCCGTAAATCATAGTTCAAATAATGAATATTTCAGGAATAACCGAGTATATCAGTGACAATATCCGTAAATAACAATTAAATTCCATGTATGTATTATGCAACTCTCACAGATAGTCCTCTCGGTACACGTAATTGGCCATTGGCCCAGGGAAATCCATCCCGTAACATGTACGACGTGGTGACTCAGTCACTAAGTACCGAGGGAGCAGGCTAATTCAGCCTTTCGGAGAAATCCATCTCCGGGATATCATACTCATTCATAATCTGTACTAGGGAAATCCATCCCTCCATATCTCATAAACAGTATCTGTGCCAGGGAAATCCATCCCTCTATATGTCATATCTCGGACAAATCCATATCCAGGGAAATCCATCCCTCAATAATTGTGCGCTCACTGGGGGTGTAAAGACTCCAGAGGGGATGCCAAGGATATGACCCAAGCGCTATATATATATCAATCCCACGAAGGGTGTATCATCTCAACA
>ML242592.1:19507-51883 GCA_005239495.1 Nicotiana undulata | reverse complement strand
TTTACTCTTACCAATTCTAACCCACTTTTCCAAGTTAAGAAAGAATTATGGCATAAGTCAATGGTTGCAACCACTAACAATAAATGTATAATGAAGAGTAAATAAATATCAATAACCCATTATGCATATATTCAATGTTAAATACCCAAATACATAACACCCATTTAGTGGGTCCACAACCTTAGTAGTTAAGGCTAGCTACTCATAATAAATGACAAAACGCTAAGAGTACTAAGTGTCATGAATGCTTACAAAACCAAGAATGAAGTATTATAATGCTTCCAAAAAGAAGAGAATATTCTAATAGGGGAATGTTCTTCAAAACCTGGACCAGAATGACCCACAAAACCCAAGTAAATCCTTTTACAGTGGGCCAAAGGTCGGGTGGATCACAGACAAAAATACCCCTCCAAGCAGGTTATGCGATCGCATTCCTGTTGCACATCAGGAATGCGGATCGCATCCTTCTTGTTCTCATCGCATAACTAAACCCTAGTTTCCTGGTCGTCACCGCATTGTTGTTTTGCGATTCGCATTGTTGATGTGCGACCGCATATTAACATCGCATTCTTGGTGCAGCTTCAGGTATCGGAGATTCTGCGGTTAAGTATGCGGTTCGCATGTGAGTTATGCGATCGCATACTCGACCGCATTTTAGCCCTTGAGATTGGCCCATATTTTCTGTTGCGGTCTGCGATACCAGGGTGAACAATGCATTTCGCATGTGAGTTATGCGATCGCATACTCGACCGTATTTTAGCCCTTGAGATTGGCCCATCTTTTCTGTTGCGGTCTGCGATCCCTAGGTGAACAACGCGTTTCGCATTTGAGTTATGCGTCACTCTCTTGTCAGATCTGCGATCGCATTAGTGTTGCTCCCCTCACTTTTTAGCTTCTTTGCTTTCTTTTCATGGTCTTGAGTATTTACATCTCATGCACTGCAAAACGTCAAAATTCTATAAGTATAAAAGGCAAATGCTCTTGAAACAAACTATAATTTAAGTAATTTGGTATTAAATGTGCCAAAATTCTCCGACACATCACATGGGACCAGTTCTTGCCTTTAGCTGAGTTTGCCTACAACAATAGCTATCAGTCGAGCATTCAGATGGCTCCGTATGAGGCGTTGTATGGTCGACGATGTCGGTCTCCAGTTGGATGGTTCGAGCCAGGGGAGGCTAGATTGTTGGGTTCCGAGTTAGTCCAGGATGCCTTGGACAATGTGAAGATTATTCAGGAAAGACTTCATACAACTCAGTCCAGGCAGAAGAATTATGCGGATCATAGAGTTCGTTATTTGGCCTTTATGGTAGGAGACCAGGTATTTCTTCGAGTGTCGCCTATGAAGGGCGTGATGAGGTTCGGTAAGAAGGGCAAGTTGAGCCCTAGGTACATTGGTCCATTTGAGATTTTGGATAAGGTAGGACAGGTGGCCTACAGACTTGCCTTGCCACCGAGTTTATCAGCCGTGCACCCGGTGTTTCATGTGTCTATGATCCGGAGGTATATTGCGGATCCATCTCATGTACTTGATTTCAGCAGTGTCCAGTCAGACAAGGATTTATCGTATGAGGAGGAGCCAATAGCCATATTAGCTCGGCAGGTTCGTCAGTTGAGATTGAAGAATTATCCTTCGGTTCGTGTTCAGTGGAGGGTTCAGCCTGTTGAGGCAGAGACCTGGGAGTCCGAGTCTGATATGCGAAGCCAATATCCCCACCTTTTCCCAGACTCAGGTACCTTTCTATGTCCGTTCGAGGACGAACGTTTGTTTTAGAGGTAGAGATTGTGATGACCCAAAAGGTTATCCTATGTAAATTTGATTATGACTATGTTCTGAGGTCCCAAAAGCCTCCGTTAAACTGACCTCGATGTGCGTGCGCAGCCCGAGCGCGTAGCCGGGAAGCCTTTATGTGGAAATTTGATGAAAAATTGAATTATGATAATTAATTGAATAAAGTTGACTTTGATCAATATTTTTGGTAAACGGACCCAGACCCGTGATTTGACGGTCCCGGAGGGTCCGTAGGAAAATATGGGACTTGGGCGTATGCTCGGAATCGAATTCCGAGGACCCAAGTCCGAGAAATGAATTTTTAAAGAAAATTGTTTTCTGAAAAACAATAAAGGCTATGAAAATGAACCTCGATTGGAAAACCTGCGTTACCGGGACCGTGTTATGGTTCCGGAGCCCGGAACAGGTTCAATGTGTGTTATTTAAGTTGTCTGTGAGATTTGGTAAGGAACGGACTTGATTTGACGGGTTTCGGATCAAAAGTGGGAAATTGAGAGTTAATGAATTTTTGAGGATTTTCATAGAATTTGAAATTTGGTTTGGAACGTGATTTCATGTTATCGAGGTCCGAATGTGATTCCGAGACCGGGAATGGTTCCGTTATGTCATTTATGACTTGTCCGCAAAATTTGATGTCATTTTGAGTCGTATAGGTCGGTCTGGCGCATGTTTATAGAAAGCTAGAACTTGAAGTTTCTTAAGTTATGGTTTTAGGGGTTTTGGGGGTGTGATTTTGGGATTTAGCGTTGTTTTGGGTGTTCCGAAGGCTCGAGCGAGTCCGTATTATGATTTGGGACTTGTTGGTATATTTGGACGGGGGCTCAGGTGGGTTCAGGTGCCTCCCAGACCCCGCACGAGGCCAAAAACAACTGCTGGTGCAGCTGTTGCTGGTGTGATCGCAGGTGCGGTTGCCCAGTCGCAGGTGCGGGACCACTCCTGTGGTCCTATCCTCCCAGGTGCGGAGGTTCCTCACGTGCGGCCCCCAACTCCGCAGGTGCGAACCCAGCTCCCTCGGCCCTTTTACGCAGGTGCGGTCCCAGGGTCGCAGGTGCGGAAACCCCTGTAGGCAGCCTGTATTTAAGTGTCAAAACTTGGGTTTCCTTCATTTACACCCATTCCAACCTCCATTGAAGAGTCCTAAGAGATTGAGAAACCATTCCTCGACCCATTTCCAGTAGAGGTAAGTAATTTCACTCTATTTTACTAGTTTAATTCATGAATTGTCAAGGGGATTAACTACTAAATCTTAGAAAAATCTAGGTTTTGAGTAGTAGATGGGATTTTTTGGAATTTGGTGAACTATCCAATCAATGCTATGAATTCAAGTAGAAACTTCATATTAATGATCCTTAGGCTATGGGTGAGTGATTCTTCCGAGAATTTTTGGGATTCGAGCATGCGGGCCCGGGGTCGAATTTTAGTATTTTTGGAAGAATAGTAGAAAATGTATAATTAGGCCTTGGAATTGGTTTATTGAGTAATTATTGATGTTAATAAATCCATTATGTCTAGATATTATCGATTCGGAGTTGGATTCGAGAGGAAAGGCTGTGATCGAGGCTTGACTTGCATTTTGGAGCCGAGGTAAGTGTTTGGCCTAACCTTAGCTTGAGGGAATAGGTATAGAGTCTTATTTGCTATGTGTAAATCATGTCCAACATATAGGTGGGGTGACGGTTATCTATATGTTGTGGTCAAGCATGCCCGTAGGTCAAATGTGATGAATCATGCCGTGTTCTTAATATTCTCCGTACTATGAGTAATTGGTGATTTAGAAGTGGTACCTGGATGTTGTTCCATGACATGGGGAGTTGTTGTGTTATTTGTTTCAGTTGAGGCTTTTACTGTTGATATTGTATTTCTAATGCGAGGTTAGTTATAGCTGAGTCCCTTACTGGGACGATAGAATTTTATTGAGTATTTCCATACACTTGAGACTTCTTATTGTTGATTTTCACATTATATTGCTGCTTTTATATTATTTATCGCACGAGGGGACATGTCGTGCTGATTGTTTATTATTTATCACACGAGGGGACATGCCGTGTTGATCGTTTATTATTTATCGCACGAGGGGACATGTCGTGCTGATTGTTTATTATTTATCACACGAGGGGACATGCCGTGTTGATCGTTTATTATTTATCACACGAGGGGACATGCCGTGCCGATGTGTTACTGTTTGATGCACGAGGGGACATTCCGTGCCAAGTGATTTGTGAGGTGATGCACGAGGGGACATGTCGTGCCTTATGTTATTCATTATCTGTTCTGAGGCGTTAAATTCCTGCTTTACTGTTACATTTCAGTTGTTACCCTGTTCCACTATGCTAGTATTTGTTGCCCCTCTTATCCCCGGCATGACTCTCCCCGAATCTGTTTATACTTGTTTATTTCCATCAATATTTTCCTGTTATTATATTGAATTGCACAGGTACATATATTGTTGTCAGTCCTAGCCTCGTCACTGCTTCGCCGAGGTTAGGCTCGGCACTTACTCAGTACATGGGGTCTGTTGTACAGATGCTACACCTGCACTTCTTTGTGTTGTGCAGACTACGCAACCAGACCCGGTGGTCACTGACGGTCGGAGCATTCCATCAGTTCCTACAAGAGACATCGAGGTAGACCTGCAGACGTTCGCGGGCCTTGGCGTCCCCTTCTACCCTTCACTTTCAGCTCTGTCTTATCTTATAGTTTCAAAGACAGTCATATGTACTTATTTTCAGACCACTGTATTTAGTAATCTCATAGATAGTTCGTGAGTATGTGACCAGTTCTGGGTTATACTTATGGGTTTTACTTCGAAGCTTGCTATATTATTTTTGTAATTTGTTAACTTTCATATTGTTAATTATAGCTGCCCTTGTCATCCTGTTCATTTTAGTTGTTAATGAGTTTATTTAGTTTAAACGTTGACTTGTCTAGCGGGTTTAACGTTAGACGCAGTCATGGCTTGAAGGTGGGATTTCGGGTCGTGACAAGAACATCTTAAAAAATGGCCCAAGGAGGTGGGGAGAAGAAGAAAGTAGTGAAAAATATCAAAATCCCGTAATGAGCATTATGATTTTTGAACTTTTTAATAACTGGGCAAAATTACCTTACGTGATCGCGATGGCTAGGCCGCGATCGCGATGGCCAGGCCGCGATCGCGATGGCCAGACCGTGATCGCAGATCTTAATGAACCCCCTGCTACGCGATCGCGAGAGAAGAGGTGCGATCGCGGAGTGGACTGGACGCGGACCTACGCGATCGCGAACCAAGACACGTGTTCGCACTGAATAATTGCTACCCAGCCCCCAACCGCACTGTAGACCTATGCGATCGCGACTATAGGGGTGCGTTCGCGTAGAGCTAAAACCCTAAGACTCTGCGTTCGCACCCAGCTCTTTGCGAACGTGCAGAGCAAATCAACCCCCAGCCCAAAATGAACACCGTGATCGCGTGCCTCACACCGTGATCGCGAAGAGGAAATTACTGGACACCAGAAAACAGCTAACACACTAGATTTTTCACCCCTTTTTGCACTCCGACACCTACCCGAAACTCACCCGAGCCCTCGGGGCTCAAAACCAAATGTACACACAACGTCAAAAACCTCCTACGGACTTATTCGAGTAATTAAACCACCAAAATAACCTCATAAGCGTCAAATTAAACCTCAAAATCCATAGAAATTCTCAAAACTTCATTAACTTTAAAATTTTCCATTTTTCGTCCGAATCACCTCAAACTGAGTCCGTTTCTTACCAAATTTCACAGATAATTCATATAACATATATTGAACCTGTTCCGGGCTGCGGAAGCATAATACGGGCCCAATAACACAAGTTTCACATCAATTCTCATTTTAAAAAACTTTTATATTTTTCAGAAAATAATTTTCTTTAAAATTCGTTTCTCAGACTTGGGAACTCAGAATTCGATTCCGGACATACGCCCAAGTCCCATATATTTTTACGGACCCTCCGAGACCGTCAAATCACGAGTCGGGATCCGTTTACCAAAAATGTTGACCAAAGTGAACTTTATTCAATTAATTATCGAAAATTCAACATTTTATCAGTTTTCCACATCAAGGCTTCCCGGATACGTGCCCGGGCTGTGCACGCACATCGAGGTGAGATAGACGGAGGCTTTCAGGACCTCGAAACACAAATTTAGTTAAAATTACACGTGATGACCTTTTGGGTCATCACAGTAGGATCACTGGAATGCATAAAGGAATAAAAGATGCACAAAAAGATGTTGAAAACACAAGAAAAGAGTACGAAAAAGAGAAAACCAGAGCAAGAAAAAGGTACCCTCGCTCCAGGTCCGCCTCGCCTGGCTTAAGGTGCTCTCAACCTCGCTCCAGGCCTCGCCTGGCTTAAGGACTAGTCCCCAGTCCACAAATAAATTGTTTCTTACTCAGTTGTTAACTTGGAGATTTCGACTCTAGCTTGTAAATACTCTCAAAACATGTCTAAGAAGGGGTTGAACGTTCTTTAGAAGGAAAATTGACCAAGGGAGAGTACTAGCCGCCGTGGAGGTTGTGTTCCATCGTTTCTTCCACCAAACTTAGTAATATTTATGTTTATTTGGGTGATTTGTTATTTTGCTACCTGTCTATGTAGAGCTAAACTTTTTCTAGAGTTGTGGTTCTTTCATGACTATTGTTATATATATTAATTTTGATTTATTAATATTGTATTGATTTATTTATTCAATCCCGATGTTAATTATTTAATTACTTGATCACCAATTGAATAATATCTACCAATCTAGAGTTTAACTCAAAAGTGAGAATTCTAAATTGCACATAGAAATGAGTAGAACAAGTTCTTGAACCCGGACATCAGGGAATGGATACGTGATTAGGATAGATATATGCTAATTACCTTGCTGGTTATTATACGAAAATTACGAATGCATTCTTGTTGATTCTAACTCCATAGACATATAGACATTAGATTAGCTTGAATAGGCGAGTAAGAACTCGGTGGATTCTTATGAGCAATAGGCGAGTAAGAACCCGGTAGATTCTTATCAACCAACATACCAGATAAATTAAGTACAGTTTCATTGAATAATACAATAGGATTGTTAGATAGCCCATGACCCTATATCATTTTTATCACATTTATAACATAAAAATCTTCGTTTCCTCTGTCAAGAGTTCACCATTTGTTTTCCTTTGTTGTAATTAGTCTAGAGTTACCACTTTTGGATTTAAATCTTGTTTAGGTAATTGCGACAATCTAATATAGCTAATAGTTAATAACAAGTTCTCGTGGGTCAGACATTCGACTTCTAATCACTTTATTACTTGACGACCACATATACTTGCATGTGCGTTCGGTCACAACCGTACTCCGAGATTACAAATAAAATAATACACACGTTTAAGATAATGTTTATCAAGTATATAAATAAATCAAGAAATACTTAATTGTTTGATCGACTTCTAAGCTCAAGGCCAAACGCCCGCCCAAGTCCCAACGTCTAGATGGAACATACGCGTCTTATTAAGTATAATCAATGTGATATAGTAATAGTAAGTGCTAGAGTGATTTCCTAGATTGAGCTAGAAAGTTGTTATGATCCAACAAAAGCAAGAAGAAAACAGAAGCAGCATAGTGCCCCACCAAGGGATGAATACCAGTTGAGAGGTTATTGAAGAAACAAGTTGAGAGTGGTGGCCAGTTTTCACTTTGACCTTTTGGCTTAATGATGACTGTTTTAGCATGCCTATTCATAAGCAAAACCATTAGTCCAGTGACATATTGAATACCCTCACCACCTCCCTATGACACAAAGCATGTGTCCCTTGTATGCCCATTTTCTGTTACACTTTTTTTTTTCTATCACCGGCATTCAATATTTATATTGATACTTGATTAAATTCGAATTTGTGCCGAGGGGAGGAAAGAGGGGTCAAGTGCTTGAAGGCGATGTTATACCCAGAGCTCAAATTCAATACTTTTAGTTAAAAATATAAAAATATTTACCACTCCATCATGATTCTTGGTCAATCAGACCTTCAAATACAAGTGAGGGAAGGAAAACAAAAACTTTTCCTCTCACTCAATAATATATCCTTCTAAATGTCTTTGTTGTTGACTTATTAGATAGTAGGTCTTTTGACTGTCTACATTGAATTTATTGTATTTTCTGTCACTTTATACCTCAACAATCTTCCTTTCAATGATAAGATGACGTGGCGTGTGTTATGGTTTTAAAGTCATTATCCACTCTTATTTTAAATAATATAAAGCTCCCAGAGGAACAACCTTGATTTGACACAAGTTAGTACATTTTGTCACTACTCTTTCTTTCTTTGAAAAAAAAATTTCATTATAACTTTTAGGTTAGTTTTTGCCGAGTTAAAATATACTCCATAAGAGAAGGGAAAGAAAATGAGGGATGTAAGTTTTGGAACTCAATAAGATGATATGCAAAAGTCACTTTTTCAATCTTTTAATTTCGATCAAGTGTAATATATATTTTTATTAATTTATATAATATACAACACGTGGACCATCAACTCATACCATATTAACTCAATTTATTGAGAGGAATACTGCTGTTTGGGACAAAATGTTGCATTATAGCACCTCACATTAAAGAAAAAGAGAAAAACAATAAGAAAAAGAAAAAAAGTAGACCAGAAAGTACGTAAGAAACTAAGAATGCACAGAATGCCAAGATGATCATGGAACATGTAGAGAATCAAAGACCAAGAAAAACAGTGTTATGATGGGTGGGCTCCAGCGATTGATTTTAGTCAATAGTCAACTTAATGGTCAGCAGACACATTCGTATTATACACCTAAATTGTTTGTTCATTCCTTTGAACAAAAAGATAAACAAAGGATGTTTGGTACATTCACAAGTTGAATGCGATTTTAAGCATATAATTTGATTCCAAATATCCAATTAAATTCGCTCAGCCTTTTTGCCTTCTAAGATAATATTATTCTTTCTTTTCTCTTTCAATGGTAAAATCAGATAGTTCTCCTTTGCTTTTCTTTTTTGGCCTCAAAGAGAAAAAAAGAAAGAAAATGGTAGATGGATTCTAGACATATATATCATTATAGCAATCTAGTTTATATGGTTATTGTTTTGTCCACTCATCTTTTTTGGACTGAGCCCATAAACTAAAAATAAATCAGCAATAAAACTAGTACTAATAATTAATCGGGGTAACAACAATAGCATAATTAATGTACTACTATAGATAACAGGAACACACTATATAGACATGTGCAGTTGTCTCATATACAAAAGAATATAACTAATATACATTGATACTGTATAATATTTTACAGCGTAAGGCAAAAAATGACCTACCAACCACATGTAAATTATAATTATATATAATAAGCCTAATTTGGTGATGTAGGAAAGTCTAGTACTAAAGTATGATTAGATGGTCTTGAAACTAAGGCATATTCTCTGTGGAATAGTCCTATTAAAACGCTCTGTTTAACCAATCAAAGGAAGCAGACATGATTAAGAGAAAGACATTAGTCCTATGAATTAGATTAATGTATATCTAGACAAATGATAATGCAAAATTATTTGGTTCCTGAATTTTGCTTTTAGATGAACTAATTTTAGTAGAGTGCTCAAGTTTCAAGTCTTGTCAATTTCTAATACCAAATCTAAGTGGCGAGTATATATACATACATAATGTATACATATATATAGTACGTATTATTTTATTAATTACAGGGGAGATGGTGGTCCATCAAGTATACTGCTTATTTCCCTTGCATATCAAGCAATCTTCATCTCTCTCTTCTTTCTTTATTTATCTCTTCGTATATCTGTAAGCGACAATACATGCCAAAAGAGTCATGATTACTACCCCAGCTCAAAACCCATGTGAATTCCTATCATTTTATTTCCTTTAACTAAATTATCTTTTGTTTTGTCTCACAAAGGAGCCTGCATTTGTTTTCTATTTCTTTTTCAGAATTAATTTTTTTCAAAAAAAGAAAAGAAAACGGAAGCTCTTTTCAGTAAGAGAATCGAATAAATACATGAGATGTACTAGTAGTACTTTGTGAGCTAATTACCAAAGACAGATGGAGTATAAATAAATATTCCTTTGCAAGGTACCCAAAAGGGATTGTTTCAGTTGTATCTTACTATATGTTTATTTGTTCAAATTTATGCATAATATTCTATCAACTGATTTTTTTAACGGAATACAAACTGATGTGGTATCCTGGTGTTGTATAACCATGCTTTATTTTATATTTGAGTTTAATGTCTATGTAGTGATGTTGCAATTTTTCATTAAAATTTACAAGGTAATATAAAAGATAATTAAAAGTAGTTATCAAGTTAAAATTAGTGACATAGAACCCTTACCAACAAGGTGAAAATTCAGCAACTAGACTACATGTTGAAGTATAGTATAAAAATATTATGTATATCACTCCTAGTAAATTGTTTGTTTTTTAGTTATAAAGTGAAAGCGAGGTGTGGCTGTGCTTTTGTGAAGAGGGTTCCGAAGCTTTTGCTTTAGTAGTCAGTCAAGGGGACTCGAAACAAAGGTGTAAGAAGCTTGCTTTAGAGCTTTACAAACAAAGAGAGAGAGAGACAGAAAAAACCGACTCAGGGTTTTCTTTCTTTCTTTTGCTTCCCTTCTCTCTCTCTCTCTCTCACACATAGACACACATAGACAGAGAGGAAAAAACCGTCTGCTTAAATTAGCAAAGTAAGTTAAAGGTAGGGCATATAGTCATACAAACAGAGATAGATAGAGTTATACTTTTTCTTTATATCTCTTAATTTTGGCTTCAGTTAAAGTAAGAGGGAATTCTGGTGTCCTCCAGCCTCCAGCCTCCAGCCTCCAGCCTCCAAGGGTTAAAGTTGGTTTTATATATCTTCATTCCCCAACCCCCCTTATTCTTCTCTCTTCTTCTCTCTTGGCCTTTAATTTCCACTTTATTTTCTCCTCACGAAATTACAAGTCTTAACTTGTTACTATTTCTGCTTTTACTTAATTTATAATTCATAGAGATATATATCAATCCATATTTAGCTTGAATTATATATGCTGCTAGCTTTTATAGGATTTTCTCTTCTTGTTGAAGGGAGGGATCTTGGATTTTATTAATTATTCTTTTCATTTCTGAAACATTATTGGTTTTAGTCCACAGGATTCTTGATATCAAAGGGTACTGCTTGCATACCAAAGTTGTCATGAGGATCATATGGAAGATTTTCAGCTGAGTTTGATAGTCTGTCTACCAATACAAAAAAAGAAGAGAAAAGAACAAGTCATGAGTAAGAGTAGTCATCAGTTGGGATCTATTAGTAGTTCCGATCTTATTGATGCAAAGCTTGAAGAACACCAATTGTGTGGATCTAAGCAGTGTCCTGGTTGTGGACACAAACTCGAAGGAAAGCCGGTACCGTTTTATATTTTACTTTCTTAATAGTAATATTCTTTGCTTCCTTACAAAGGTTTCAATAATAATAATTTAATCATGCTTTCTACTCCTGATGCTGCTTCATTAATATTATTACTGGAATATTTCTCTCTAAGGAAATAATACTACTAGTATTTAAATGTGGTCATTTCAAAAGGGTGTCTGCTCGTTTTCATACTTACATTTTTGTTTTGACTGTTTTCATTTTGTGTTTATGAAGAGTATTTTGGTTTTTTATTTAATTTAGCTTACGTATTAATGGTTCTTTTTTTTTTTTTTGGTGGGGGGGTGGGGAGCAGGACTGGGTAGGTCTACCAGCAGGAGTAAAGTTTGACCCAACTGATCAAGAATTGATTGAACACCTTGAAGCAAAAGTACTGGCTAAAGAATCAAAATCCCACCCTTTGATTGATGAGTTCATTCCTACTATTGAAGGAGAAGATGGGATTTGCTATACTCACCCTGAGAAACTTCCAGGTATTGAAAAGGCACTCTTTCTCCACTAGAAATATGGGCAATTTCTTGTACCATAATCAAGATAGTTAGGTTTTACTATGTTTCTTTTCTTGTTTGCAAGGGAAGAAAGAAAAACTGCATTTTTTCTAGGGTTTGCTTTATTCTCCTTGTCATGTTTTTCTTCTCACTTGACATTAAAGAAAGAGTTTTAACTCCTATGCACTCGTAATGTATTAAATCTCTGACATGATAATTAGAACTAGATAAATTTGCTAATTGCTAAATTATACTCATGAAAAACTCTTTACAGTGTCAAGGTATATTAATTGATAAGTTAAATAATTTTTCAATTTGTCGATCGAGCCTAAGTAATAAATTGCTAACAGTTGTGTTGTTTAGGTGTTACAAGGGATGGACTAAGTAGACATTTCTTCCACAGACCATCAAAGGCATACACAACAGGAACAAGAAAAAGAAGGAAAATCCAAACAGAATGTCAAGACTTGGGAGCTGCAGGTGGTGAAACCCGTTGGCACAAGACAGGCAAGACAAGGCCGGTAATGGTGAATGGCAAGCAAAAGGGGTGCAAGAAAATTCTAGTCCTCTACACAAACTTTGGAAAGAACCGGAAACCCGAGAAGACAAATTGGGTAATGCATCAATACCATTTAGGCCAACATGAAGAAGAGAAAGAAGGTGAGCTTGTGGTGTCCAAGATATTCTATCAGACTCAGCCAAGGCAATGTAATTGGAGTAACACTACTACTACAACTACTACTAGCACTACTGCTGCTGGAGAAGCCAGCAGTGATCTTAATAGCAGAAGGGATAGTGGCAGTGGGAGCTGTTCTGATGAATTGTCTGCTGCTGTTTGTGCTGCTATGTCAAGTTACACTACTATGGATATTCAACAATTAAAACCTCAACATTTTACCTTTCTCCCATTTAGGAATGAGGTATCTATTCTTTTCCCTTCATTCTCAACCATAATGTATGACATTATTCTCCATTTCTTGTCTTTATCTTTTATGTAGGATATGAGGCCATTTTCGTCACGTGATTGATATGTAGGTGGAGAACAATAGTATTGAATTTGGTCCTAACAACTATTTAGCTCCATCAAACGTCAAATTCATGCTAGACAAGAAGGAAACAATATAATACACAATTTGCAAATAAGCGATTCTTTTTAGTTTCCGTTTAAACATTCCTTAAATAGTTAAGAAGCAATGAAAAATATACTAGACTTGCTTGATAATAACTGTCAGTATTTTATTCTCATGGCTAACCTATCAAAAAAACAATTTTTTTTTTATTCCAGTACCAGCACTAATAGTAGTACAAAATAAAACAAATGATAAAAAACAGTAAAATAACAAAAGTGTTTGACAAGGCAAACTATTGCAGGCAGGCATTGTAGTAGGTGAAGCTTCAATTGAGAGGGAAGGTGGTTCGGCAGCAGCAGCAGCTGCCCCGGTAGGCACGTCAGACGGGCGTGACATTCACGAGCCACATCATGTAACTCATGACCAACAGCTGC
Source organism: Nicotiana undulata (assembly GCA_005239495.1). Classification (NCBI taxonomy): domain Eukaryota; kingdom Viridiplantae; phylum Streptophyta; class Magnoliopsida; order Solanales; family Solanaceae; genus Nicotiana; species Nicotiana undulata. Next base: position 38,666 of record ML242592.1, on the reverse strand, counting down.
ACCAGCACCAGCACCAACACCATCATCAGGTTGCAACCGCATCGTTCCACATCATCAGGCCATCGCCCCCGATATCAGCCATTATAAGTCCGCCCCCTCTCCATAACACTTCCATTATTCTCGGCCATGATGATGCCTTCCATGTTCCCAGATCAATAATCCTTCCAAATGAAAACTTTCAGGTAACTGCGAAAGAGAACAATTTTCGTCCTTTTTTTTTTTTCTCAATGAAGTGGGGACCGTTAAAAGAAAAGAGAAATTCTTACGGATTGATTTTAACTTCTCTATGATAAGAACCAACTTTTACATCATCAGATCACTTAACATGATAACAATATAGAGGATTCTTATAGATAGATTTTAACTTCTAATAAAGAATTAATGTTTACCTAATCAGATCACCTAACATGATAAAACATGTAATTTTTCATAAAAAGTGAGATTACCAATTTGGAAGATAAAGAAGGTTTCATGTTACGATAACTTAAATTAGGACGTATACAATTTCTTTATTGTGTCAATATTGACTGACCCGTCCATATAGGGCCTTTAAAAAAGAGAAGAGAAGAAGGAAGTAGAGCTGCATAGAAAACATGATGAGTTTCTAAAAAAAAAAAAACGAAACAGGAAATCTTCTCTTGTCTTAAGGCGTTTTCACATCCTGTTTATTGCAGACAATACATGATCACACATATGATTATGTTGGAGTTTTGTTCTAATTGAGTGTATCATCTTTCGGCAGCAGCAGCAGCTACAACATCATAAACTAGAAGGAAGGTCTGCATCTGAATTGGAACAATTAATAATGGGCTGCACTTCTACTGATATCAAAGGAGTAAGTTTACACCAACTTTTTGACCCTTGAATTCAAGATTTATCATACTTATAGTATATCATATTCTTCACGATGGACAAAGATTAATAAGGAAAAAAAGAAAGGGATGGGTAGGATAAGAAAGTAATTTGCTTCTTTCTTTGACTATTATTTTAACAAACAAAAGAAAAGGAGCTATAGGTGTAGAGGCCTTTTTCTTTATCTCTTTATCTCTTTATTCTTTGCAAATTTTTCGCTCTTATAGTAAGATTACGGATATTGGTACCACAAGCGATTTAAAATAGAGCTTGCGAATTTTTCCTTGCTACTAATAATCCAGTTATGTGTCACTTTTTTTCTTTTAATTTGTTTTTAAAAAAATGATATCTATATATAGTTAAAATAATTTAACTTTTATATTTTTAATTTTTCATTAAACACATAATATCTTGTAACTACATAAATATTAGAAGAATTAACCCAAATAATTGTTCATTCAATCACTTAAACAAAAAAAAGAAAGAAAAATCGGTGATATAATTATTCATACCAGCTAGAAAAAATGAAAAGTGAAGTTATTCAATAATTATTATGTAAAGATTCCTAAATGTTACAACAATATATTAAAAAGAAAAAATTGAATGTTTTTTAGGTTCGTGTAAAATGAAACAGAATGAATAACTTTTAAATAGGTGTCCAAAATAAATCATTATGTGAATGGGACAAACGACACTCAATTGCATGCATGGGATTCAGCACAGCAGTCAAAAGGCAACTGTGATCAAACCGTTTTCTTTTCCCTTCCTTTCTTTTCGTTCTTTCTATTAACCCAAGGAAACTATATATACGCATTTGGCTCTCCCTTATTCCCTTCAAAATCTCCTTTAGCTCCTCACGTCTTTCCTCTCTCCTTTACCCCTTCAAAATTGCGCCATTTTCTTCTTTACAATGATTTCATATATTTCTTTCACTCTTTCTTTTCTCCTTAATTCCCCTTTTTCGTATTTGGACAAGCTTATGATTTTGGATAGCCTGGTTCCTGTTATCTTTTGCTTTCGCTTTAACTTCAAATTTTAGATGATGTTACATTCCCGTTGGATTAGTTAGCATGGTCAGATTTGTTTAGCCCAATGGAGCTATATTCACACTTTAGGCATAAACAAGAAAAATTATAAAGTCCGTTACTTAATGAACTTCAGAACGTCAAGTGTATCAATAACAACATATTTGTATTTGGCTTATATTCTCCAGCATTCCTAGATTGGTGTCTTTTTTTATACTCCCTCCGATCACTTTTACTTGGCACGTTTTGATTTTTTACGCCCATTAAAAAATAATATATCAAGTGCATAACTTACCATGTTACTTATATTAATTGATGCATATTTTATTGGATTTGAGAAAATAATTTGAAATGGTAATAAATACTTTGGGTAAAACAGGAAAAAATTTGTTATCTTTTCTTGATATGCGTAAAGTACCAAGTAAGAGTGAACATCTATTTTTAATATACATGTCAAGTAAAAATGACCGGAGGAAGTATTTGTAACATCAGAAAACCCTCGTTAGTTCCCCCCACCCCCCAAATAATGGGTAGGGGTAAGACTTGAATGGAGGACTTCTATGTGCTCTAGTACATGTTTAACTATGCGACTTACTCATGTAAAAACTTAAATTATTATAGGTGAAATAGTTAATTATATATGTTTACCATTTGGGCCTACTCCAAATATTAAATCTGGAGGGGTGTTGTTAATTGTGCAATATGCAAAAAGAAAACCGTCGTTCCAAGTTCCAACTACCTTTGAATAACAAAGAAGAAGTGGCGGAGAGAGAAGAAAAAAGAAAACCTTTAAAAAGCCGCTTTATGCTGAAACGGTTAACCATTAATTAGGCCAAGATCCTCACATTAATTGGCTAAGAAAACCGACGTAAAACACAACAATATTTTTATTACTCCCTCCCCTTCATAATAAGTGAACAATTTTCTTTTTCATTTTGGTTCAAAATAAGTGTCCAATTATATAGTGAAGAAAGAATTCGATTTGTTTGTACAAAATAACCCCTATTTACATATTCCTAAAAAAAATTTCTTACTCCTTACATTAAATATTTAATTAGGAATAATTTAGTCATAATAGATATTTTGTATAGAATTTAGTATTTTCTTAATATGCGTGCTAAAAGGAAACTGGTCACTTATTGTGAACCGGAGGGGTACGTATATATAGGGTACTCCCTCCGGTCCAAAATAAGTGATTTTCTGGTATTTTTCTTGTGGTCTAAAATAAGTGATTTTTTCGGATTTCAAGAATGAATTAATTAGTTTTTTCTTACCTTGCCCTTGGAGTAAATAGTGTTGGAGTATGTGTTAGGAGTATTTATATATGATAGTAAAGGTTAATATGGTCAATTTCATTGCTAATTAATGCTCAAAGGTGGATTTTTTAATCTGCGTGAAAACAGATAAAAGATCACTTATTTTGGACCGGAGGGAGTAAAAGAAAAGGAAGATATTACTTTTATATGTGGGCGGGCATGTGCTGTGCCGCCTGCGGGTCGTTTGTTTGGAAAGAAGAAGCAAAATAAAACCCAAAATCTTTCATTTGAATTCTGCTTGGTTTCATTTGCAGGATCAGCCATCCATCACAAACCTTCAAGATGCTGACTGGTTGAAGTACTCACACTTTTGGCCTGACCCTGACAACCCCGATCATCATGCCTAGGTGCACAAATTCTGAAACTATAAATAGAGAAAAAGGCAAATCCCACATTTATATATATATATATATATATCATCATCATCACTAGTATTTCAAGCCTTGTTGAAGTTTTCAGAAATAAGTGACCGATTCAACTATATATATGCTTCTTTTCTCCCTTTCTTTTTCAACTGAATGCTGACCAAAGCTAAAGGTCCTGCACTCAACTGAACTAACAGTTCAACAACCAATGTTGGAAAAGCCCAGAAAGTAAGAAGAAGAAACAAGGAGAAAAGGAAAGAGACTAAGAAAGGCTGCCAGGGGGAACCAAAGCCAAAGCGAATGCATCTGCATCAAAATCATCACCACTATGATTACGATTTCATCTTTATTTCCCTTCCTTATTATTTGATTTTTTAATCTTTTTATTTTAGTTTTTAATTTACATGAAACACCATAGGAATATCTGCGCAACGTGCATACCGATCGAGCTTCGTTAATTATGTCTATGGACAGTCACTTTTTAGAGCAGTATACTTTCTTTTTTGGGTTACAACATATTTCCCCTTATAGAAATGAAATGTGATACTATTGATTCTGTATTCCTATTGGGCCTTTACTTGCGCACAACTTTTAATGATGTAAATCGAGTTAAAGCAGCAACAAGTTAGCGCCTAGTTGGTAACAGATCCAATCTGGAGTACTACTTTAGTAGTTAGTATAGTTACCTAACCTTTTGTTTTTCTCACAGATATACTGCTACTCCATGAAGTTATTTGTTTCTGAACTTTTTTCCTACTATGACGCTACCAAATCACCAGATACACGAGTACATTCTTTTTTTTTTTTAAATTAAGCCATCACCTTCGGTTGTGAGCCTAGGGTGTGGGGGGTTAGGCTTGGATCCATGTATATTAAAAAGCTTACAATGACAAAACGGGGACATGAAACCTTACCTCCAGTCTACAAAATGTTTGCCAAGCAAACAAGGGAAGGCACAGCCTATACAAAAAGCCTTTCTATCGTACTTCTTACTTAACTAACAAAAAAACTACATTTTTCATATCTCCTCCTAAAGGAAGAAAACTGCCATTTGTCAAGTTGAATCAGCCCATTTGCCTCCCTAGGAAGGTTGTCTTGAGAGTTACATAAGGTCCTGTTTCCACTTGTAGAAGCCAATTTTGCCAACAGATTCGCAATTTGGTTTGCTTCTCTAAGGCGGTGAGAGATACAATTTACAGTGTTACCAAGCAATGCATTAGTACCATTGATAATGTGTTGCAGCTTCAAGTTGTTGGTGTTTTGCTTGATGATCGGATGTTAGTGACAATAAGAGAATCAATCTCCACATGAAGGTTAGAGTAGCCCTGTTGAGTGCGCACCATTTTACCCCAGATCTCACTGATGTTGCTTCAGCTTGTGGGCTACTATTGGCTTGGTTCGGGATAGAAAATGCGAAGATAAAATTTCCACTACTATATATAACAATGCCCCGAATCCCAGCTTTCCTGCTTGTTTTGATAAAACTGCCATCCGTATTAATTTTAATCCAACCAAGAGCTGGTTTGGTCCATTGAACAAGTGTACATATGACAGCAGATTTGAGTTTCTCCACTAATGTGTAAGATTACCCCATGTACCATTAGTGTCTGTGATGACCCGAAAGGTCATCCCGTTTAATTTTAACTAAATCTGTGTTCTGAGGCCCTGAAAGCCTCCGTTTATCTCACCTCAATGTGCGTGCGCAGCCCGGGCGTGTAGCCGGGAAGCCTTTATGTAAAAAATTGATAAAAAGATGAATTTACAATAATTATTAGAATAAAGTTGACTTTGGTCAACATTTTTGGTAAACGAACCTGGACTAGGAAAATATGGGACTTGGGCGTAATCCCGGAATCGAATTCCGAGGTCCCAAGTCTGAGAAATAAATTTTTAAAGAAAATTATTTTCTGAAAAATGTAAAGGGCTTTTGAAAATGAAATTTGATGTGAAACTTGTGTTATCGGGCCCGTATTATTGTTCCGGAGCACGGAACAGGTTCAATATGGTTATTATGTGTTGTATGTGAAATGTTGTAAGAAACGGACTTAGTTTGACGTGATTCAGACTAAAAATTGATAATTTGGAAGTTTATGAAGTTTTGAGAATTTTTATAGATTTTGAGGTTTAATTCGATGTTTACGCTGTTATTTTGGTGGTTTAATTACTCGAATAAGTTCGTAGGATATTTTTGAGGTTGTGTGCATAATTAGGTTTGAGCCCCGAGGGCTCGGGTGAGTTTCGGGTAGGTGTCGGAGTGCAAAAACCTTAGGAAAAATCTGGTGTTGCTGCAGAATCTGGTGTCCAATTGTTCCTTCTTCGCGATCGCGGTTCTTTGCATGCGATCGCGATGAGTCAATCGGGAGGGGAGTAAATAACCCTACGCGAACGCCCCCAGGCTTCGCAATCACGGAGGGTCACATGCGAACGCATAGTGTAAACGTGGGTTGGGGTCTGGGTACCAATTTATTCACTGAGAACGCGGACCCTGAGCCGCGATCGCGATGTACCGTGTCATCGAGCTCTGTGATCGCATTCTTTGCTTCGCGATCGCGTAGGTCTAAGCCCAGTACTCTCCACGATCGCAAGTGACCTGTCGCGATCACGAAGGCCAATTTTGCCCAATTATTAAAAAGTCCGAAAATCAAAATGTTCATTACGGGATTTTACAAAACTTCACAACCCCCTTCTTCTCCAAACCCCATAGGCGACCCTTAAAGAATTCTTCCACCATAACCTCTTAGGTAAGTGATTCTAACATTGTTTTCTTCCATTTTTATCAATAATCATTAGATTCTAGGCCTAAAATCATGGATTAAAGGGTAGAAATTGGATTTTTGGGTAGAGTTAGAGCTTTTTGAATATTTGTGAATTTGACCTCGTTTTTGGGTCGGATTTCAAAATAAATTGTATATTCGGGCTCGTGGGGGAATGGGTGATCGGGTTTTAGTCCGAACCTTCTGTTTGGACCAAGCGGGCCCGGGGTCGAATTTTGGAATTTTTGGAAGAATGTTGGAAAATCTATAATTAGGCTTTGGAATTGAATTGTTGAGTAATCATTGATGTTATTGAGTTAATTGTGTCGAGATACGATTGTTTCAGAATCGAGTTCGAGAGGAAAAGCGGTGCTAGAGGCTTGATTTGCATTCTTGGAGTCGAGGTAAGTGTTTGGCCTAACTTTAGCTTGAGGGAATAGGTATAGAGTCTTATTTGCTATGTGTTATTACATGTCCAACGTATAGGTGAGGTGACGGGTACCGATATGTTGTGGTCGAGCATGCCCGTGAGTCGAACTTGATAATTTATATAGTGTTTTTTGATAATTGTCATTTTGGAAGTGATACATTGAGGTTATTTCATGATGTAGATTGTTAATGATTATTCGCCGGTTGAGGATCATTTGTTAAAATTATACCTCTGAGTGAGATTGGTTATACCTGAGTCCCTTGCTGAGACGGTAGAATACTTGTTGATTATTTCTGTACATTTGAGGTTTATTATTATTGTCTTTCCTGTCAATTGTTGCTTTTACATATGCTATGCACGAGGGGACATTTCGTGCCGAGTGATTGTGAGGTTATGAACGAGGGGACATTCCGTGCCGAGTGATTGTGAGGTTATGCACGAGGGGACATTCCGTGCCTTATGTTTATTTATTATTTTGCACGAGGGGACATTCCGTGCCGAGTGATTGTGAGGTTATGCACGAGGGGACATTCCGTGCCTTATGTTTATTTATTATTTTGCACGAGGGGACATTCCGTGCCGAGTGATTGTGAGGTTATGCACGAGTGGACATTCTGTGCCGAGTGTTTTGTGAGGTCATAGCACGAGGGGACATGCCGTGCCGTTTCTATTTATTTACTTGTTCATAGCTGTTGAGTCCTGCTGTTATTTATACATTTCAACTGTTGTCTTGTTCTGTTGTTTCAGTTAGTTGTTGACCCTTTATCCCTAGCATGTTCTCCCCCGATGTTGTGTTTACTTGCTTATTTCCTGTTACATTATTGAATTGCACAGGTGTTATTTGTTGTCGTGTCCTAGCCTCGTCACTACTTCGCCGAGGTTAGGCTCGACACTTACTCAGTACATGGAGTCGGTTGTACTGATCTTGCACCTGCACTTCTTTATGTTGTGCAGATTATAGCGCCGGACCCAGTGGACAGTGATTTAGGGAGTAGCCTTCAGTCCACGGCGACACTGAGGTAGTCCTGTAGGCGTCCGCAGACCTTGGCGTCTCCTCTTATCCTTTTTCTCATCTTCTGTCTTATCCTGTAATTCCAAGACAGGTGTAGTCACTTATTTCGGACCATTGTATTTAGTGAAATGTTAGACTGTTCGTGAGATTGTGATACCGATTTCTGGGGTGCAATTGAGAAAGTTTTTATGAGGTTTATCATTAAAGTTCTTTAATTTATTAGTCTTTCGCATTCTTAAATTTATATTTGCTCTAGTCATTGTTGTTATTTCAATTGTAATCAAGTAAACCTAATTAAATGTTGGCTTGTCTAGCGGGTTCAACGTTAGATGCCATCACGACCTGAAGGTGGGATTTCGGATCATGACAAGTTGGTATCAGAGCTCTAGGTTGCTTAGGTCTCACAACTCACGGACAAAATTGGTAGAGTCTGAGGGATCGGTACGGAGACGTCTGTACTTATCCCCCAGAGGCTGCAAAGTTAGGAATAACTTCACATTTCTTCTTCTCTGTCATGGGACTTGAATTCGAAATGCTAATAAAGTTTCTATTGCACTCTCTCGCGGATGGCGAGAACACGTGGTTCCTTATCTACCAATCAGCAGCCCAATCCTCCTGTTGCAGCTCCTACGAGGGACCGAGGACAAGGCCGAGGTCGTGCTAAAGGCCGAGGCAGGGGCATGGCTCATCCCAGAGCAGCAGCCCCAGTAGCGGACCCATAGGTAGACTTCGCCGGTGAGGTTCCTGCTTAGACGGTTCCAGTTGGACCAGCTCAGGTCCCAGAGGGGTTCATTGCCACCCCGGTTCTTCAGGACGCTCTGCTCCGCTTAGTGGGCCTCATGGAGAGCGTGGCTCAGGCTAGTCTACTTCCTACTGCACCAACAATTTCTCAGGTTGGGGGAGGGGCCCAGACTCTGTCTACTCGCACACTAGAGCAGTTAGCCACTTAGTTCCAGACTCTAGCACCTCAGACAACTGGAGCAGCTCAGCAGGGTATTGTAGCATCGGCAGTTGAGGGAGCACCCATGTCTGTTGATGCTCTATGGAGATTGGATCGGTTCACCAAGCTATTTCCTACTACTTTTACTGGTGCACCATCAGAGGATCCCCGGGATTACTTGTACAGTTGTTATGAGGTTCTTCGGAACATGGGCATCGTAGAGTCCAATGGAGTCAATTTTGCTACATTTCGTCTTCCTGGTACCGCCAAGACTTGGTGGAGGGATTATTGCTTGACTAGACCAGCTGGGTCTGCCCCTTTGACTTGGGCTCAGTTCTCCGAGTTGTTCTTGGGGAAGTTTCTTCCAGTGACTCAGAGAGAGGAGAATTAGAGGCAGTTTGAGCGCCTCCAGCAGGGATCTATGACTGTTACATAGTACGAGACTAGGTTCATTACTCTGGCCCGACATGCTATCATGATCCCCACTGATCGAGAGAGAGTGAGGAGGTTTATTGAGGGTCTAGCTCAGCCTATCAGACTTCAGATGGCCAGGGAGACAGGTACTGATATCACTTTTCAGGATGCAGCCGATGTGGCCAGGCGTATTGAGATGGTCTTATCACAGGGCAGTGGTCAGGGATCTGACAAGAGACCTCGTCATTTCAGCCGGTTCAGTGGTGCCTCATCTGGAGGCAGAGATTCCTTTGGTAGAGGGCATCATCCTAGGCCTCTCCCGTCGGCACTTCAGGTATCCTGCAGTGCACCATCAGCTCCCATAAGTGCACCGCCGACTCAAAGCTTTCAGGGTGGTCATTCTGGTCGTCACGGATAGTTCCAAGGTCAGTATTCTTAGCAACCGAGGTCTTGCTTCACTTGTGGTGGTACATGGCACATTTCCAGGTTTTGCCCCCGAGGTCTTGGTGGTCCTTAGTATCAGGGTTCCCGTGTTATGGTTCCCGCATCAGGTGCACCCCCACCCCCTCAGCCAGCTAGGGGTGGTGTTCAAGGTGCTAGAGGCGGAGGTCAGACTCATAGAGGTGGAGGACAAGCCACGAGAGGTAGAGGTCAGCCCGCAGTAGGTCGACCCAGAGATGTTTAGGTTGGAGGGGCTCCGCCCCGATGCTATGCTATTCTTTCCAGACGTGAGGCTGAGGCCTCTGATGCAGTTATTACAGGTATGGTTTTAGTTTGCACTAGAGATGCTTCGGTTTTATTTGATCCGGGGTCTACATTCTCTTATGTGTCTTCATATTTTGCTCCTTATCTGAGTACGCCTTGTGATTCCCTGAGTACATTTGTATATGTGTCTACCCCGGTGGGTGATTCTATTGTGGTAGATCGAGTCTACCGTTCATGTTTAGTGGTTATTGGTGGTTTGGAGACTCAGGTAGATCTTTTGCTCCTTGATATGGTTGACTTTGATGTTATTTTGGGAATGGATTGGCTATCTCCCTATCATGCTATTCTGGACTGTCATGCCAAGACAGTGACCTTGGCCCTGCCAGGAGTACCTCGTTTGGAGTGGAGAGGGACTCCTAGTCATTCTTCCGGTAGATTTATTTCATATATGAAGGCTCAGCGCATGGTCGAGAAGGGTTGTTTGGCCTATTTGGCCTATGTTCGTGATTCTAGTGTTGAGGTTCCTTGTATGGAGTCTGTGCTCGTGGTTCGTGAGTTTCCAGAGGTATTCCCTGCTGACTTGCCGGGTATGCCACCCGACAGGGATATTGATTTTTGTATTGAGGTATCTACGGGCACTCTGCCCATTTCTACTCTGCCGTATCGTATGGCCCCGCCAGAGTTGAAGGATCAGTTGAAGGATTGGTTGGATACAGGCTTCATTAGGCCTAGTGTTTCTCCTTGGGGTTCCCCAATGTTGTTTGTCAAGAATAAAGACGGCTCGATGAGGATGTGTCAGTTGAACAAGGTTACTATCAAGAATAAGTATCATTTGTTGAGGATTGATGATCTATTTGGCCAGCTTCAGGGTGCCACAGTGTTTTCCAAGATAGATTTGAGATCTGGTTACCATCAGCTGAGGATTAGGGCGTCTGATGTCCCTAGGACAGCCTTTTGTACTCGGTATGGGCATTATGAGTTCTTGGTAATGTCATTTGGGTTGACTAATGCCCCCGTTGCTTTTATGGAGTTGATGATCCGAGTGTTCAGGCTCTATATGGACTCATTTGTTATAGTCTTCATTGATGATATATTGATATACTCCTGTAGCCGAGAGGATCATGAGCAACATCTTCGAGTCGTCCTCCAGACTCTGAGGGATAGTCAGTTGTATGACAAATTTTCCAAGTGTGAGTTCTGATTGAGTTCGGTTGCTTTTCTATGCCATGTGGTATCATCAAAGGGTATTCAGGTGGATCCCAAGAAGATTCAGCAGTCAGAGATTGGCCTAGACCCACTTCAGCTACAGAGATTCGTAGTTTCTTGGGATTAGCATGTTATTATCGCCGGTTTGTGGAGGACTTTTCATCTATCGCAGCCCCGATGACCAAGTTGACCCAGAAGGGTGCCCAGTTCAGGTGGTCAGAGGAGTGTGCGGCGAGCTTTCAGAATACATGTATTGTGACCACGACACCGATGTTAGTTTTTGTAAAGACCCGTAAAAATTTCTTGCTTAAAATAATGCCCGAATAAGTCCCTGAGTTGTTATCTCTGTGAAAATTCTTAAAACAGACCTTGATTTTTGTAAAAATACCCCGGGATTTGAAAGAACTTAATTTTTCCAGAAATTGGGTGTTATGCGACGCACTATGCGATCGCATAACGTGTATGCGGACCGCATAGTGGTCGCATACACGGGCAGATCACTGCCCAACTGAAGGGGTGTTATGCGACTCATAATGCGATCACATAACGTGTATGCGGACCGCATAATGATCGCATACCCGGGCAGAATGTTTTCAAAATTTGGCTCACCTGGGGGCCATTTTGCGGTCCAATATGCGGACCGCATGTCAGGAATGCGATCGCATTCTTGACCGCATTGTCTACACGGTCTTTTAATTTTCTAAAATTTTATACCCGACCCCAGTTTCATTTAACCCCTACCCTCTTTCATTTTAACAAGCTTTTTGAACAAAATAGAGAGATGTGAGAGTGGGTTCTAGAGGGTGAAGTCCTCATCTTCCCCAAATTGGTCCTCCATCTCTACCCGGGCTTGGAAGTTTATCAAGTAATAGTCATCATCTTCATTATAAGAGGTAAGCCTTCACCCTACTTTTCTCAAATTCCAGGGATTTAACTAAGAATAAAACACACATAGGTTGGTTCTTGAGGGTGAAAAGTTGGGACCTTGCATGCATGTGAATAATCTTCCATAACCTAGTAAAGGGAAGCAAATAGAGTAATCTTTCACTAAAAAGGGGTTTAGTCAATCTAAGGGATCACTTAGTATTTGATAAAATGCTCAAATGAATTCCGAGACTCCTAATTCTAAGGTAAATATGTTGCATTGTGAACTAGATGGATGGTGCTAGGCGGTTCAGTGAATTGCAATAGAAATGAAAAAAGGGAAACTCGACTCCAGGTATGTATGGCTAACTTTAATCTTTGTAAAATCACTTGTGGTGTTCGAACATACGGTACGTGTATTGTTATGAATATGTGCAACTGGTTGTCCGAATTATGTTGAAGTGAGAAGTGTATTACTTGTCTGTCTTTAGTTGACCACCACACTACCATGCTATGAAAAACGGTGCTAGAAGGATAATGAATCCAAGAGTATGAATGTGTATGCTAAAGGCTATGTAAAGAAGCTGTATTCTTGTTGCTGAAATTTTCTGTGATTGAACTGTGATTTGTCATCGTTGATGTGAGATGTGATTGTCAGGTGGGATCGGGTTGCGCGCCGCAACAGAGGAGATAAGGGTGATGTGTGAGAAGTGATAAGGGTGTGATTGTTATTATCAGGTGGGATCGGGTTGCACGCCGCAACAATTGTCAGGTGGGATCGGGTTGCACGCCGCAAAAATTGTCAGGTGGGATCGGGTTGCACGCCGCAACAAGAGAAATAAGGGTGAAATGTGAGAAGGGACAAGGGTGGAATTGAAATTGTGATTATGATGAAGTGAAAATTGTGGAACTTCCATTGTGTGTCTTTCTATGTCTTGTGCAGTAATTGTGTGACTCTCTGTCTGTCTCTTGCCTGTGCATTATTGAGTTTACTTAGAGTAAAGTTTGTTCATACATACCAGTACAATTCAAATGTACTGACGTCCCTTTTGCCGGGGGCACTACATTTTTGTGATGATTGTAGGTGGTTCTATAGCAGGTACTCCAACACATCGACAGTAGTGCCTCCTCTTCGTCCTATCAGCTATTTTCGTGAGCCCCTCTCCTCTCGGGGGCCAAGTGTGGTTCATGCCACTTTTTCTTCCGGAGTTTTATTTGGTACTCGTGTAAGGTATAGCTGGAGCCTTGTTAACCGCAAGTGTTTTATGTATAAATCCTTTGACTCTTAGAGGCTCCGTAGACAGGAAATGTGGGTTATGTACTTATGTATTTTGGGCAGTATGACTTGTAGACCACGTAAAGTAAAACTGTGTGTTCTGTATATTTTGTAAGTTTTGTATCACATGTTAGAAATGACAGAATTCTATGCTATAATTTCGGACATTGAGAATGCATCTTAATTATAATTGAATAATATACATCGGAAACTTCGGGGTAATACGTGGGAGGGAAAAATGAATCCAGGTCCGCTTGACTGGGGCTACCTGGTCGAGTGCCGGTCGTGTCCCTTGGTTTTGGGGCGTGACAAACTTGGTATCAGGAAAAAAGAATCCAGGTTCTCTTGACTGGGGCTACCTGGTCGAGTGCCGGTCGTGTCCCTTGGTTTTGGGGCGTGACAAACTTGGTATCAGGAAAAAAGAATCCAGGTTCTCTTGACTGGGGCTACCTGGTCGAGTGCCGGTCGTGTCCCTTGGTTTTGGGGCGTGACAAACTTGGTATCAGAGCCTAAGGTTTTAAAAGAGTCCTAGGATGTCTCGGAGCCGTGTCTAGTAGAGCCCTTCTTATCGGTGTGTTGTCGACCACATTTATAATTAGGGGGCTACACAGACATTTAGGAAATTACTCTTTTCATTGTTATTCTATATCGTGCGGTGAAGTGGAGAGTGAAAATGTCCTTGTCTAGTTCGTGCTTTGTTCCGAAATTTTTCAGTAATGGCACCAAAGAAGAGAGCTCGACTCGGCCTTGAGGCCAATGCCACCCCAAGTGTGGCTGTGAATCATGTACCTGGTGGTTCCGGTGAGAGTGACTCCCCGACCTTGAATTTGCTGGACCCTTTTATTCCGGATCAAAGCATTCCTGTTCCTGCGGCGGCGGAGGGTGCTGCAATCCCTCCCGCTGATATTCCTGATCCCTCTACGGTTCCATCTTCCGGTCCCGGTACGTCCAAGGGGGACCTCAGAGGAGCTATTAATATGTTAACTCAATTGGTGGCCGCTCAGGCCCAAAGATCTCATTCTACCCCCGCGTCCTCCAGCGGACAGGGAGATTCCACCGGCTCTAGAGTCAACCAGTTTCTGCGGTTGACCCCTCCCGAGTTCTCAGGTACGGATCCAGAGGCCGATCCATAGGATTTTCTTGATGAGATGTGCAAGACCCTTCGGGTGATGAAGGCTACAGGGACAGAGGGGGTTGATTTAGCTTCGTACAGGCTGAGGGGAGCAGCATATTCCTGGTTCGAGATGTGGGAGGGTTCCCGTGGAGAGGGAAGTCCTCCGGCTAGATGGAGCGAGTTCGTGGATGCGTTCATGGATCACTTTTTGCTTGTTGAGACTGTGGCAGCCTGTGCTACTGAGTTTGAGGTCCTCAAGCAGGGCCGTATGAGTGTTTGGGAGTACCACATAGAGTTTGTGAGGTTGTCCAAGTATGCTCCCCAGTTAGTGTCGACCATGGATGCTCGAGTTCGACAATTTGTTCAGGGTCTCAGTCCTTTGGTTGTGAATGAGGCTGCTACAACGGCTTTGCACTCGGACATGAATTATGGGAAGATTGTGGGATTCGCCCAGGCTACGGAGGCTAGAAAGTTGAAGATACGGGCAGACAGAGAGAGTAGCAGCAGAGCCCGGTCGGTGGGTCATTCAGGGAGCGCAAATTCGGAGGGGAGGCCAGTTCAGGGGAGGGGGCCATCCCAGTTTTATGCTCAGTATTCAGCCAGTGCACCGCCATCCGTACACAATTATCAGCCGAATAGTCATTGGAGATCAGGATCCGACAGCAGGAGACCATAGCAGTCCGGTCGTCCCGGAGGAAGGTTCCAGCAGCAGGGGAGGGCTCTGTGCCCTCAGTGCAGAGGGTTCCATACTGAGGCCTGTTATTTGGATCGCCCGATATGCTTCAGGTGTGGGGTGAGGGGTCATCTTCAGCGAAATTGCCGTGCGCCCAGCCGGGGCATGGGTAGGGGGTTTGCCCAGTCATCCGGTTCTTCAGCCGCCACATCTTTAGTGCGTCCTCCAGCTCCAGCAAGGCGTGGTGTAATCGGGGGTGGGGCTCGTGGTAGAGGCGTATCCAGCCGATTATATGCTTTGAGTGGTCGCCAGAACGCGGTGGCTTCTCCAGATATTGTCACAGGTATTCTAAATGTTCAAGCACTTGATTGCTATGCTCTTATTGATCCGGGGTCCTCCTTGTCCTATGTTACCCCGTTTATTGCTTCAAGTTATGGGATAGAACCCGAACAGCTTCATGAGCCGTTCTCTGTATCAACTCCGGTTGGTGATTCTGTTACAGCAGCGCGAGTCTATAAGAATTGTGTTGTCACGGTATGTGGTAGCGTTACCACGGCCGATCTTATTGAGCTGGAGATGGTATATTTTGATATTATTATGGGAATGGACTGGCTTTATTCGTGCTTTGCCAAGCTCGACTGTCGAACGATAGTCATGAGACACGAGTTTCCAAATGAGCCGGTTATTGAGTGGAAGGGGAATGGTGTGGTGCCGAAAGGTATGTTTATCTCCTGCCTTAAGGCCTCGAAGATGATTAATAAGGGGTGTATCTATCATTTGGTCCGGGTCGCGGACACCGCCTCAAAAGTGTCGGCCCCCGAGTCCGTGCCAGTCGTGAATGAGTTTCTTGAAGTATTTTCGGACGAGCTTCCAGGGATTTTTCCAGATAGAGAGATTGATTTTGGGATTGATGTACTACCAGATACGCAACCAGTATCTATCCCACCATACAGAATGGCGCCAACAGAGTTAAGGGAGTTAAAGGAGCAGTTGAAGGATTTATTAGATAAGGGGTTCATTCGGCCGAGTGTGTCGCCGTGGGGTGCTCTGGTTCTTTTTGTTAGAAAGAAGGATGGGTCGCTCCGGATGTGTATTGATTATCGACAGCTCAACAAGGTCACTATCAAAAACAAGTATCCATTGCCTCGAATAGATGACTTGTTTGATCAATTGCAAGGTGAGAGGTTCTTCTCCAAAATTGATTTACGGTTTGGGTATCATCAGTTGAAGATCAGGGAGCAGGATATTCCTAAGACCGCCTTCAAGACTCGTTATGGTCATTTTGAATTTTTGGTAATGTCCTTTGGGCTGACCAATGCTCCAGCAGCTTTTATGGATCTTATGAATCGGATTTTCAAGCCATTTCTAGACTCCTTCGTGATTGTTTTTATTGATGACATCCTTGTCTACTCGCGGAGTCGAGAAGATCATGCTAATCACCTCAGGGCAACCCTACAAGCTCTTCGTCATCACCACATGTATGCTAAATTTTCGAAATGTGAGTTTTGGCTAGAACCAGTCACGTTTTTGGGTCATGTTGTTTCAAGAGAAGGGATTCAGGTTGATCCCCAGATGATCGCAGCAGTGAAAGATTGGCCTAGACCAACGACCGCGACGGAGGTTCGCAGTTTCTTGGGTCTAGCTGGGTATTATCGGAGGTTTGTGGAGGGATTCTCTACCCTCGCCTCCCTATTGACTAAATTGACGCAGAAAGCAGTGAAGTTCCAGTGGTCCGACGCTTGTGAGAAACGTTTTCAGGAATTGAAATTGAGATTGACTTCGGCACTGGTATTGACCTTGCCAGAAGGTATAGAGGGATTTGTGGTTTATTGCGATGCTTCAAGGGTTGGTTTGGGGTGTGTGTTGATGCAACACGGGAAGGTCATAGAGTATGCTTCAAGGCAACTCAAGAATCACGAGAAGAATTATCTGACGCATGATTTGGAGCTCACAACTGTGGTGTTTGAATTAAAAATTTGGCGGCATTATCTTTATGGAGTCCACGTGGATGTGTTCTCAGACCACAAGAGTCTTCAGTATTTATTCAAGCAGAAGGAACTGAATCTAAGGCAGCGGAGGTGGTTAGAATTGCTTAAGGATTATGATATGAACATCTTGTACCATCCAGGAAAGGCGAATGTGGTGGCCGACACTCTCAGTCGAAAGTCTATGGGTAGTTTGGCTANTTGGCACAGCTGAAGGAGGCAGTTCTGAATGGCAAGATTTCGGCATTTTCACTCGGCAACAATGATGGAGTGTTGCGATGTCAAGGTAGGCTATGTGTTCCAGATGTAGATAACCTTCGGGAAAGGATAATGGCAGAGGCTCATAGCTCCCGGTATTCTGTGCACCCAGGTTCTACGAAAATGTATCATGATCTCCGGGAAGTTTATTGGTGGAGCGGTATGAAGAGGGATGTGGCGGACCATGTATCCAGATGTTCAAATTGTCAACAGGTGAAGGCCGAGCATCAGAGGCCGGTGGGTTAACTCAACTTATGGAAATACCGACGTGGAAATGGGAGATGATCAATATGGATATCGTGGTGGGGTTACCTCGCACTCGGAGCAAGTTCGACTCGATTTGGGTGATAATGGATCGAATCAGCTCACTTTTTGCCAGTCAAGTCTACCGACACAGCGGAGCGGTATGCCCAATTGTACATCAAGGAGATAGTTAGACTTCATGGCACTCCAATTTCTATTATTTCAGATCGAGGGACCCAGTTTACAGCTAATTTTTGGCAGAAATTCCAGCAAGGTTTGGGTACTCAGGTAAATCTCAGCACTGCTTTCCATCCACAGACTTACGGTCAGGCATAGCGGACTATTCAGACGCTCGAAGATATGCTACAGGCTTGTGTTTTAGACTTCAAGAGTAATTGGGATGATCATTTTCCGCTTGTCGAGTTTGCTTATAATAACAGCTTCCATGCTAGTATCCGAATGGCCCCGTGTGAGGCATTGTACGGAAGGAGGTGTAGATCTCCGATTGGATGGTTCGAGGTTGGTGAAGCAGAATTGTTAGGACCAGATCTTGTGCACCAAGCTATGGAAAATGTTAGATTCATTCGAGAGAGGATGAAAACTGCTCAGAGTCGTCAGAAATCCTATGCGGACGTTCGTCGAAGATAATTGGAGTTCCAGGTAGATGATTGGGTATTCTTAAGGGTGTACCCCATGAAGGGAGTGATGCGGTTTGGGAAGAAAGGGAAGTTGAGCCCAAGGTACGTCGGGCCATATCGGATTGCTCAAATGATAGGACGGGTGGCTTATAGGTTAAAATTGCCCCATGAAATGTCATTAGTGCACCCAGTGTTCCATGTGTCTATATTGAAGAAAGTGGTTGGAGATCCATCCGCCATCGTGCCAGCTGGGACTATTGAGGTTAATGAAGAGCTATCATACGAAGAGGCTCCGGTGGCTATTCTTGATAGGCAAGTCCGTAGATTGATAAACAAGGAGATTTCTTCCGTTAAAGTGTTTTGGTGGAGTCAACGAGTCGAGGAAGCCACGTGGGAAACAGAGAAAAAAATGAAAGAAAAATACCCCCATCTGTTTGAGCAAGTGTAGTAGTGATCGTGCGAATTATGGTTCCAAGGCAATTTGATGTTGTACTCATATTCGTGCCAAGGCACCCCATTTTCCTTTCCTCTCCTAATTCCCTTATTGTTGTAACTTTCCAATGCGTGCTAAAACTGTATACAAAGTTGTTAACTAGGTGGTGTGCCACCTTTAAAGCAAATAAAAGTTTTGTGAAAACAAATGTGCTAAGTAAGTGATTAATAGTAGTGTAGATTGGTAGTGGTTAGAAGAATTGTCTATGATCTATTGACGTGATTGAACTGTATGAGGCGCACTGAAATGGCCCAAAGTTATGTGCAAATTATGTGTCACTAATTGATTCTTATGCTAAATTGTGATGAAAAGAGGATGAGCCATATGCATTTGTTAATGTAATTGGATATGTGCAAGTGTTGAGGTAATGAATGGTATATCAGTTGTAGGGATAAAAAAATTTGTGTAATGATGCTTGGAAATGTATTTCGGGGGCTCTCTGTCAGGTGGATAGGTCTAAATACAAATGAGACTCTGGCGAATTTTCTGAAAATACTGGAGTTAGTGTAAATTGGGAAGTTTGCATATCATGTTTTAAAAAAAAAAACAAATGATTTCCAAAATCCTCATTCGAGAATGAATGATTCTTAAGGGGGG